>JAUMHH010165466.1:0-16941 GCA_032359455.1 Chlamys rubida | reverse complement strand
CTTACACTACCCCGTGTAAGATAGAGTTATCTTTTCCCTAGCAACAACGGGATCACCCTGTGAAGTATGTGAGAAAGATAAATCTAGCACTGGCAAAACGGGAGATACACCTGTGAAGGGTGGGAGAAAACGAAATAATCACCCCAAGAGTCGGAGATTTTTGTGTTACACCATCATAGTAAGGGTGGTTATTTTCCTCCCGTTCTATTATTTCAGTCACAACTCCACCGACAGGTGTATGAAATGTTGGAATCGCAGTTGATCTCAACCGTCGACGTCTGCTTGTAACGTCATAATTTGTTCGCATGACGTCATCGTATTGTTTCTTTTCGCATGCCATCTCTCCGTTGGGTTGATGGCGAAATCATACCCAAGGGGGTGGCAGAGAAGTCTCGAACAGGTACAATTTGTAACAATTCAGCGAAAAATGAAAAGATTTTTTAGATCTGCTCATTTGGTCGAAGTAAACACGCGACAAAGGCAGTTTAAGTTCACAACAAGTGGGACTCGAGTGTAAATATTGTTTTATAGATAATGTTGCCTTGTCTGCGGCGAACATATGTTTCTATTGGTGATTATTCTAACGTAATGTGAGAGAAAACATTTGATTAAACAGGCTTCTACCAATGTTATATTGAATCTGCTGTCTGGAAACCTGTTTTAGCCAAATATATTGTACGTAATATCCCGCGATCATAACCTGACAATTCACTCTAAACGGGGAATGGTAACACTAATGGGGAGGACGCGTGCGGGCTTCTGTCTGGCAGTAAAGCCGCGCGGTCAGAAACACTTTTAAGTATAAACAAGCGACACGTGCATTACAAAAATAAACTACCAGACTGGTATATTTGTCAAAAGACCTAAACTTATTAAATATTTTACGTATTGTTTTGTTTTCAATATTCAAATGATATTGAATACAACTGATATCATGGGAAAAAACTGTCAATTTAAACAATAATTATTTTTAAAGGATCCATGTCCTGCTACAGGGAAATCATTAGTGATTTTCACTGCAGTTTTCCATAAATTCAGTAACCACTCCTTAATTTTGTTTTGAATAAGCTGTAGTGCGACTGGGCCACACTATTTCCGTTGACCAGGTAGGTCAGTTGGTTATATATAAACTTAATTTATTGTTCAACAACTATGAAACAAGTTTTTACAACTTATACTAATCACTCTTGTTGGCCCGGATGGTAGCGCGCGGGGGTCTTACTGTGGGAGGAAACCGGAGTACCCGGAGAAAACCGTCATGTGGTCGGGAAGGTGACCCCATACCTTTTCACGTCCGATCGGGGAATCAAACCCCGACCGCCTTGGCAAAAGGCAAGTGCGCTATCCACTGCGCCACCCGACCACCCAAAAATAAAAGATGAGAATTAAATTACGATGAAACTTTCCATTTGACAGTATTTCCAGCTGTCATTAGTACCAAAGTTTATCGTTGCATCAAGGAATTTCGCTAAGTATCCAAGACAAGATTGGAAGGTATAATGACGATGGAAATTAGATAAGTCAGGGAGTTACATATACTCTATAAGCACCTGTGGAGGGAACGTACTATTTATGTTTCAATCGTAACTCCACTGACAGTGTAATGAGATTTCGTAAGATTTCTTCAATTAAATCAACAGCTCGGTTAGAGTAACAGTATAATGATACACTACTACAATGCACCCCCTTCCTCAAATCATGAGTATGACGTTTAATTCCTGGTTGAATATATATATTTGTAAAATTAAAAGGCAAGGTTTTCCGGCAGACTGTTGGCATACCAATGGGGACAAACTGTGTTCTCCTTATGTTTTCGTTTTCGTATAAATATCCTCACAGGGAAAACGACCTTGACAATTCCTTCAATTTCACTTTTAGATACACCGTATTTTTTAAATTTTATTTTAATTTCAAAAAGTGTGTTGACGTCGATCGTATACACCGTCCTAAACTTCGAATCAATGGCACTACAGACTTTTTGCGGGCGACAAAGGTAAAAGACAATACTGACTGAGCGACTGTACCGGTGTGGTGATACACTGTACCGGTGTGGTGATACACTGTACCGGTGTGGTGATACACTGTACCGGTGTGGTGATACACTGTAACCTGATATTTACTTTTATTAATGAAAACACATTGCAAAAACTTGTCATTGAAATCTTAATTTTAATTTATTTCTTAAAATCTGGCTCAGATGTATTTCCATCGTCTCTGATCAACCATACAGCAGAAGTTACGTCATCGGCGTGTATAAAGTGTGTAATACGGGGTAAAAAGACGAATCGCCCCAGAACGTTTAGTATTCGTCACCAGGGGCCTGTTCGTTTATGCCGAACAACCAGTTTGACCGTTTATAAATGTAACATTTTCGGATATAAATCCTGGCGGACCTGCAAATGTGTATGCATGCTTTGCAAGGCGTTGCCAAGGCCCGCCTGAAAGCAGCATCAGATTACTGGATCAGACCTTATTTCATAAACGAACAACTTTGTTCCACCCGGTTCAATCGTTTGGATCGCGATAAATGAAAACGGCCCAACTATTGGGTTTCCTGTTAAGTTTCTCGTCGGAAGGACACACACAGTGACGAACTTTTTTTAATGCAAACTCAATAAATTTAATAAGAAAATTGTCGATAACTTTCACAAAGGGCAGCGTTCCACTGGAAAAGGTTAACCAATAGAGGAATAGTGTCTCGCTCATTTTTGGCGTAATATTGATAAAATAAACGGAAATAAAGTAATTTAATAAGAACGATGTATTACTGGAAACAATGGAATAAGCCAAACATAATTATGAAAAAAAACCACAAGGTTACAAAAAGGCAGATATTGTCACAAAAACGCCAACCATTGGTCGTGTCGTTTATGAAGAACGACTGGGCCGCGTAGTCACATATTTCTAAAAGATAAAAACTGTTTTCAATCTTTAAAATATTTTGTTTATGTTATTTCGATATTTTTTCTCAAATATTAACAATGTATTCAAAATTTATATTTTTATATATATTTGAAAATGTATCACATACATGACAATTGCATTATTTTCAGAAATATGGAATACGGACCGCCTTTTGTGGAAGATTGTTTAAGTTAAGAATGTTGATGATAACCGGTGTCGGTTTGTATTTCTTTAGAATCTCATGAAACTGTAAACAAGGTATAAAGTAAAAACAGTTTGATGACAGACATATTGTGTACCTTGTTCTTTTTTAATTCCACCGACACATTTTTCATTGCTGTGTGCCTTTGTATGTCTAAATAATCATATCCAGGGGCTGCTATAATGGCGGGACAGTGTTGTCAGAACGGATGGCAAAGCCCCAGCCTGCAAACAACTGTTGCCATTTTACACAGGGAAGTTCAAGAAAACTTCGGGGCCAAAAGGGTCCCAGTTCTTGTCGATTTAGCTTAATTTCATTCTGTCTTTGAACTTTTTATTGTTTTATGGGTGATACTAAAAACCGAAATATCGGGCTATACCAACGATTGTGTTAATAGCAGTTGTTACAATGCAGTCCGTGGAAACTCTCTTTGCGAAGGATCTCCAGAAAAACGAACATCGGACGACAAGGGCGACAAGGTCAATTGGGAATCATCGGCTCTTTCCGTAAACGAGAAAATACGAGTACTTCACTGGACCACGAATTTTGTTAAACAAATCTTAATGTAAGGTTTTAACAGTGCTCTACAAATTGAACTAAAGGAGGGAAAACTCACTGTTTTCACACAGTTCGTTTATAGAGTTAGTCTCTTAATACAACAAACAGGTAAGTAGACCCTAGGGCCTGCTCGTTTATGCGGACCAACCGTTTTGTTTATTTTACAAATGTAATATTTCAAGAATAAAAGACGAACCTGCAAATGTTAATGCAGGCCTTGAAAATCTTTGCCAACAGCATCAAATTACTTGGTCAGTCCATATTTCGTAAACGAACAACCCTGGTCAAACCCATTCTAAATGTTTGAACGAATTAACCGAAAGCGGCCCGGAAAATGGTGAGTTTGATAATAAAATGTCTAGGATGAACACGGAATTCGGTGAGTCTGTAACATCGCTTGCGAAGCAATTTAATCGGTCACCGACCTGGTGAACGTCTAGTCTCTGTCGCTCCATATAGGTGTTTAACATTCATGCATTAATTATCGATAAGGCGATGTCAATGACCGTACTGAAAATGCAGTTTCACAACCTAATTGCATATCAATTCCGTTAACATCCAAATAGCTCTTTGCGCAGTTTTCATGGGAAATGGGGTGGGGTGGAAGTTTCGGTTAAGTTCTACCATAATGTACGTATAACGAACTATAGGGTAGGCAGTTATTCGTACTTTTTGTGTAAACTACCACGTGTTTCTTCAACAATACAAACAAAACTGACTAGCTTAATATTTACAAGTAAAAATGAGAAAATGATGATGATGGTGGTGGTGCTGTTGATGATGATGATGAGGAGGAGGAGGAGGATAAAACATACCAGCAATGAGACATACATGTCATTTCTTTGAAACCGTGATTGTTATTATCACAAACTGGCAATGGTAATGTGCTTCTTTAACATCTAACCAGAAATGTTTGTCGCATTTTCCTTGCATTGGAAATATATACACTTGATCTAGTTTTAAAACAATCATGAAAAGTTTTATCGATTTATTACAACACTCGTGCTGGCCCGGATGGAAGCGAGAAGCCCCACGTGGTTGGGCAGGCGAACCCCGGCCGTCCTGTTAAAAGGCGAGTGCGCTATCTATTACGCCATCCGACTATCCTACATTATTTATAGATTACTCACGTACTAAACATGTTGGGCGGCTCACGATATATCTTTCACACAAGCTTTTTACTATTTACACGTATAAATGTCCCCAAAAACTCCTTTAACAGGGGGAGTATGACGTAATATGAATCTACTAGTAGAGAGATTTAATGATAACTTTTTGAAAATTAATTAATTCTAGCTAGATAAACATGATTTTCACCAACCACTCCCCGAAGAACATTATATATATATATATAACGTAACGGACAACAGGCAATAACTCACCATTACAATCTTCTAGAAATTCCCGTCAATAATGAATTGTATTTATAAAACCAAACATAACACTAGAGTCCGGTACTCTACCGTTACACAGAAGTTACCAGTGGTTAAAGGAAATGCTACATTTTCTTAACAGGGCTCTATAAACGACTTCAAACACATGATTTTGCCTTAACTCATCTATATTTAGTACGTGACTTTTATTAGCGTGACTGCAAGAATGGGCGCGGTCGTCCTAAAATTGCGTCCTACGCGTGCTTGCACGTGATGTGAGTTTTCATTACGATTTCAATGGATTGACCTCAATCGATTAAGAAGTATTTTTGTGCTCGCCATATCTTAATTATTTCACGGCCAAAACTTTCGATTTTGTTAGCGATCGATGAACTTGCACTTGGGAAATGAAAACGGATATATTTTCAATTTTACATCTCATTTCACGTAGCACGAGCATGTTAAAACTGTATTTGTTTTCTTTGGACAGTTCAATTGTAATACAGATTTGTCAGTGTTTTGTAGATATATTCATATACCACAACCAAAGCATAGTCTTTTAAACGACTTCAAAACTGTTTTTATTTTAGTCTTCGTTACTGCTAAGCCCAAATAACGGCATCAATCCACATATGATGTAGCCACTCAAAAACCGATTTAAGCATCATGTTAGAAAATATTGTAATACTACGGTCACTATACTTGTTTAAATCCTTTTCAACAGAATTGAAGTTGTTCGAAATTTTAATATTTGGAGAAAAAAAGAAAGAAAAAAATCCCAAAATTGCAGGAGTCGAACCCCGGACCATTTCACTGCCAGTACTACTCTCAAAAAATATTGCTTTCAACGATTTATAAATGCCCAATCTCAAAAGGAGAGCCCGACTTATAGGGGATTGAACAGGTAGCTGATATATTCCATGATAAGTAAACGTACACAATGAACCTGGCCCGAGAGTGTGCCAGCTTAAAACAAGATATCAACCTATATGCGTATTTTTCTCGCGTATGCTAAACTAAAAACTAAAGATGCCCTAAAAATATTTGTGAATAGGCATTGTTTTTTGTAGAAGTAATAAATGAACAGTAGAGGTAGCCAGCATTTCAGATTCGACCAGGTACGTCTGGACCCCTCGATATGCACGTGCATTTTACAGTTGTCAGCCTCGGTTCAGATCTGTGCGGTTGAAACGGTTGAACCGGATACGGCAAAAGCGCCTAAAGCGATGAATATATTGCCAAAGCAAGTATAAATCTTAGCCATCTCTGGGTCATGGGAACTCTTCGCAATTATCACTTTTATAACTGATACAGCGATTATCTCAAGTGACAACGACATGTTCTATTTCACCAAGAAAACGTTATGGCGTCACCAGATCTGTTAACGATTCAACCGCTTGATCTTCTGAAAATATGGCACGAGTTTTTCTATCTGAGAACAGTTTGACGTTTGCCATTGTCATTATCAACAGCCTTTGGGAACCTTCCGACGCTGACACGTGCACACATATCTGCCAGTGGGCCGAATTTGCATTCATGGTGAAAATTGAAAGGTCTGTATACAAGATTTCTAAATCTACCTGATTGGTGTCTCTAAATGCACTGTGTGACCTTTAGTTAGTCTGTCTGTTAACATCTTGTTACACACACACTAGGTAGGGATGTTTCCATTGTTAGTTTTTCTGTTAACATCTTGTTACACACACACTAGGTAGGGATGTTTCCATTGTTAGTTTGTCTGTTAACATCTTGTTACACACACACTAGGTAGGGATGTTTCCATTGTTAGTTTGTCTGTTAACGTCTTGTTACACACACACTAGGTAGGGATGTTTCCATTGTTAGTTTGTCTGTTAACGTCTTGTTGCACATACACTAGGTAGGGATGTTTCCATTGTTAGTTTGTCTGTTAACATCTTGTTGCACATACACTAGGTAGGGATGTTTCCAAAGAATTATTTTGTAGTGATGGGGTTATCATAATTTAACATTGTGAATAAATGTCATGTATGGACAGGGACATGGGGATTTGCTACAGCTGTATTTGGACCTGCCCTAAGGTGTTCAGAGTAACTTTACACGTTTTAGGTGTTTAGATCATTTGTCGGTAAAACTGCCATCCCTTCTCGTATATTATCATCAATGGGGATGGAATTTTTACCGAAAATTATTTAAATCCCTTAAACCCTCCAGGTCCCTGTGATATATGGAAACTCAGTCAGGGTGGGCAGGTTCCCGGAATTTCCGAAAATCCTCCAGGTCTTCCACTGCGTGACATATATGCTTGTGCCATTGTTAGACCTACCTATTAGCCAGTACATTTTGTCCCCGATTCGTCCCAAAATCTACTGTCCGGGTTTTTATTCGGCATTACATTCGACTATTAGTCTGCACTCAATTTGCAATGCATTACCCGTCAAATTGGATGCCGCCAATCACATATAGAGGGGACTTTACACAGATGTAACGAATAAAAGGCTCGGTGGCGGCTTGATTAATGGAGTACGGAAATTCCGATAAGTAAATACACCGATTTATAGACTACGCGTCCCGCGCCCGACGTCTGTTGGTGCATTGATGTACTGGTCATTGAGTGGGACACTTTGAGGATTTTAGACCATACATTCTAATGGCCGGCGAGCAGACGTCACATAATCTTTCCCGCCGCAATTATATGAAAATCTTACAAGTATTTAATCAGCCGATAGTCATATTACCCGTGCGTTCGTTTCTAATTTTAGACACTCGAAAGCACCTTTAAATTAATTTACACGTGATTTATCTCCGTAAAGTCTGCAGATGGCTTCATTTTGGACAAAAATAACTTTTTAATTGGGGTGGGGTTGTCGCCTTATGGCTCTGACGTAATGTAAGTCACGTGCACTGCCGTCTGTACTGACTAGCAGAATGTGGTTATTCTGTTAAACATTGCCAATAATGAATGGGTTGATTAAGTATGCGAATATGTATTATAAAAAATACATTAACCATCATTTCCGGAAGTGTTTGTTTTTACTTTGTCGAAAATTCGTTTTGACGTACGGGTTTTACTCCTTTGATGTCAAGTTAAAAAATTGGGTCAAATTTTGAAATAGTTAAAGTGTGCACTTAAAGTGTATTAATTCAATCGGAAAAAGCTATGCTTAAACGCGAGTACTTCTGTTACCGAGTAGGTGATGTTTGATTTAAGACAGGTTAAGACAAGGTCAAGTTTTGGGATAAAAGTCATGTTTTTGTGCATTTTGATGATGTATAACTAAGGTTTTCGGTGGCCAAGGCATCTGACATCCCGGACGAGCCCAGTAATTTTTTACAAACATATTGTCTTTTTTGGCCAACACGATAATCAAATTGATATGTGCAGTTTTCTGATAGCTAAAACCCAAAAGGAAATGCGCAAATCATGGGCTCGTCCGGGAGTCGAACCCGGGACCTCTCGCACCCGAAGCGAGAATCATACCACTACACCAGCGAGCCGATTGCATTATTAGAAATATAACATTTAAAAAAACTAATTTGTGAATATATATTTATTCGTGATAACACCTTTTTACTTATACAGGTATAATTTGAATCATTTCAGCCTGTAAATATCTTCACTAACTAGTTTAACCTACGACACGTGAATTTCGTCTTTAAAATATTAATAATAATAATAATTCGAGGTTTTTATATAACGCTTTGTCACAACCAACCTCGTCTCAAAGTGGTTCAAAAATTATTATCCGTGGTTATAGGCCCTTTGCAACCAGCAAATATCTTTCTGAACTCACTGGGGAGCATACAGCCGGTGCTGCCATTTCGGCGCTCACCGCTAGCATTCAACAATTCTAGCACTGCCCAACCACGAACTCATTTACAGCTAAGTAGACTGAAACAAGCGGAGTAAAGTATCTTGCTCAAAGATACACCGCGGTGCCGTGCCGTGAATCGAACCCGCAACTCTTCGGTCACGAGCCCGGCGTCCTACCACTAGACTACCGCGCCTCCTAAATATTGCAATAGAAATAATCCTGATCCTGATCAATTAAATTTGTTCTTAATATCAAGACTCCGCTTTGATTCTAACCCGACCCCTCCCTCGTCTAATGCGACATATTATAGTACAGGTTAGGATTGTCCACTAACCTGCCTACGATTTATTTATCGTGAAAATGTTTCCGAATGATGTAATCACAGTAAAAATAGATCGGATTGTGGATGTCGATCACAATAGGAAGTTAACAGGTATATTCTATTAGTTGGAAACGTATCTATCAATATATATACATCTACAAGTTGTATTTCAAATAAATTTTAAAATGAATTTGAAAAGCTATTGAAACTAACTTTTGTGTTTAAGCGGCTCCTTCTTTAAGGATTATGATTACCGATTCGGTGAGATTTGTCCCGAATACGAATCATAGACAAATAAGATTTTTACAAACAGTTTACAATAATGATTTTAAAAAATCAGCACAAAGTTTAAAAATCAAAGCACCATAACACGTTTTTCTCCCATTGAGAACACACAAGTTGTAAAGGTTCAAAATTCAAAATCTAAAATGTCTAGATTATATAGAAACATCGGAAAAGGGGGGACATTTCTGTCTGTTAAACCTTAACGTACAAGCAAAGAAGTTTTGGCTACCACCAATAACAGCTAGTGGGAGGGTATATTGATGCGATGCGTAGACAATTTTTGAAACGATAACCATCAAAATTATGACACATCTGTGTTGTGTTTCACAATGTCATCATCTGATGATGGAAAGCTATATGTACAAAACACCTCAACGAGAAAACAAAGACGGAAAACAATTTCGGAATAAAATCGACTTTCCTAAAATACACCGGTTAGTGCTGATCTAGGCTGTGGTGTATCCCCGCCGGGAACCATTACAAGCCGGGATTTTCAACTCGAAACGGACTTGACATTTGACGCTGACTTAGGAACGACCTCTAAATATGTTTTATTGGTTATCTCATAGTTTCCACTTTTAGCTTCGTCCGACATTGTCGTAACTTTCGCCTCAGCAAAAAATAATCATGGCACATTGTCGCCTTTTGGACATTGGTTTATATTTTGAAATCGTTCGTGGCCACAATATACATTTATTGTCCTTGATGTAAACACGCTTCTTTGTTTCTCAGAGATTAATCATGTTTCACGAGGGCGAAGCTCAAGTTAAACATAATCAATCGAGGAGAAACAAAGAATCGTGTTTCCCTACAACAAGATCAATGTTTATATGTTTACACACCAAAAACTGACGTTACACAGTTTGCCGACAAACCCTATGCTAGATCCCAGGAGATTGATTCAATACAACCGAAAGTAATTTGAAAGGGACAATGGTGCTTCAAAGAAAATTGGAATGTTTGACCGATATCTGGTTTTGCGGTCTTTACAACCGCATAGAAATGGCCATTTTTGTTTAAAAATCTTTATCTGGACCAAATATAAACAAAAACAAGATGTCATGATGTAAGCATCAAAGTTGTATCTTTCTGTATTTTAAGACAAAACCGCATTGTGTAGTACGTTGTAGATTAATGCTGTAACGCTTATTGTGTTTAATTCAAGTATATTTACACGGTACTGATAATTTGTGTAAGATATGTCGTCCGTGCTGAATTCATTCAAGGGTGAAAAAATGACTCGGCAAACATCTGCAGTTGTACGGTAACATTATAGGAAAAGTGGCGGGACGATCACGTACATGTGTACGGTATACATACCGGGACATACCAAAGTCGTTAAAATGGTAGTTGATATTCCTTGTTTAGCGTTGTCAGTCTCATGATGTGGCCGGATGATATACATGTACTGTGCTGGGTGCTTTTGGCAAAGTATTTTGGTGAGGTAAATGTAACACTCTAAAGGCGGCATCAGATCCGCGCTATACACCAATATACCCTACTTTCAGCACACATACGCACATGCATGCATTCATAACATGCATGGAGGCACGTCCTTGAATGACATTAGTTGTTAGTAGGACGTTAAACCATACAAAGCAAACCAACCCTTACAAACGGAGATATGTACAATTTACGTGCAGTGTAGTCTCTATTTTATTGGATTCGTCAATTTCAAATTTAATATTACTTTCAAATGTGAGTCAATGAATACATTGAATATCATTATACCCATGGAAGAAAGGTTTCCAAACTTACACTTTCTACCAATAACCTGAATGACGTTGATTAACAGTTGTTCGGAACTTCTCTAGTAGAACGCAAATGGAACTATAACTGTACATCACATTATCCGTTCGGGACAAAAAATGGCATCGATACAAACTACTCGCAGACATGTATTTTTTATTTGTCGTATAACGTCGAGAAACACAAATATTAAACAAGATATAAACAGGACTTTTTTCTACAGCACATGTCAGCCATTATCTACAGTATAAAACATTCAGTCTACGGTATTTTATTTCATTTCATAGGTCATGCAGCACCGAACGGTAGGGCACGAGTCAACGACAGGTGTTCGTGAAAATACACGCATGTAAAACAGGTAGGGACATACAGATACGGATAAAGGTTATGTTATAACCCCATTCCAAGCTCTTTATCGGTGTTGTTGGGCTATTCTATAAGGCTTCAATTGTAAGAAATAACTCACAAATACTGGTGTATTATCCCAGAATCTAAAACGAGGCTGAGAAAGAATTTGGGGGTGGGGGATTAGTTTAATGAAGATCGGTTTAATGTAATGTTGAAAATTTTGACGAGGATATACAAATATTTAATGCATACCTCTTTTCTATTGCGTAACATGTAACAAAATGTACTTTTTCGTCTCAGGCCCCAGTAATTAATTATGTCTATCATAACAACATCCATATATAATCGATGAACGTTTAAACAGACAAACTTCAAAACTCAATACAACCGATAAACGTTTGATAGACCAACGTCAAAACTCAAAACAACCGATAAATGTTTGATAGACCCACGTCAAAAATCCACATATAACCGATAAATGTTTGATAGACCAACGCCAAAAAAGCGCATATAACCGATAAATGTCTGACAGACCATCGTCAAAATTCACATATAAACGATTAATTTTTAACAGACCAATGTTATAAATCCACATATAACCAATAAATGTCTGACAGACCCACGTCAATAATCCACATATAACCAATAAATACCTGACAGACTGACGTTACAAATCCTTATATTACTGAACAAAACATCTGACAGACAAACGTCAAAACAACTACATAAGACAACGTTTCTTTCCATTTAGGTCAGACGAACAAAACGATTATATTATCTACACTGTATATATAAAGAACACCCCTAGAATATATCAGAATTCAATCAGAGCGCTATGATGGCGGCATGAAACAATTGATTCGTATTACAGAAATACAATATTCATTGGGAACCTCCCACCTCTCGTACACGGCGGTAACTAACGACTGGTTTATCGGCTGCTAGGCTTGTTTACTAGTGTAAGGCAGGTGTTCGGCACGTCAATTTCTGGCGTTCCGCGCGCGAAGGCTTTGATCTAAGAAAGGTGACACTGCGCCTGAATCCATGTACATCCCACATCAAAACAAATGTAAACCTTGTGTAATCATGGTTTCTGAAGAATAACGCTAGCTCTGCAGGTAATTTGACATTTCAAGTCATTTAAACAGCATGCGACCTTATATGGTCTGCAACAACCGATAACCAATCAAGTTGTCGTAGGGCTTTGTGCCGAAGCATTTGAAAAACTAAACAATCAATGAGTTTTCCCCAAAACACATTTCCTACAACGAGAGTTCAGTAAAATTAGGAATTTGATCATAATTTTATTATACACCTAATTTGGTTGTTTACAACAGACGGTTAGCTATATTCTGTGTAGAAAACAAATATTTGGAAAAGGTCATAGACGACTTTATAACTGTCACTGTCGGCTTTGTTTGACCTGACCCAATGTGACGTCATAGTCTGCCATAAGTGCCGGAAGTAGAAATTGAATTGATTCCAGACCGTCATTTTTATATTGAGATTTAAGAGTACTAGAATGCAGACACGATAGTGTCGCAACAATGGACTTTAAAAAATGTTGTGTTCTAAGAACCATGACCAATCGCAACATCTCGACCAAATCCGGCTTTCGGAAGGTCAAGGTTAAAGTGTCCAAAGGTCACGAACAGCGCGGGTGGGGAGAAAGAGGGATAGGGTATATCTATATGAGCCTTCAGTCACACAGGTTTACGAGATTTATATAAACATGTTCAGGTCAGACAAGTATCGTGTACATTGTACAACTCGAGAAACACATCACGTGACGTGTCCTATCACATATGTCAGTATTGTATAAAGCCGAAATCAGCAACACATTATTTCTACATAAAGTTATTCATAATTTTATAAAGAGCGTCTCCAAATCAATACTCCTCTACTCGCTAGGATTAACTGCGAGGCAGACACCTGAACAAAGCCATCGCGGTACAACCAGAACAAGAACACGTGATACATATATAGAGAGCGACTCCTCCATTTCCCCGGACACGACAGGCGGTCATTCATCTACCGGATGTAAGTAGGACACTGCGAGATGTCAGATCTCAATGCGTTCTCATTCAGGACCCCTGTCCCACTGCTAGCAAAACACTAGAGAATTCCGACGTGGTTGTTTTCATACATACGGTGGTGTCCCTTAATTTCGTTTTGGACATACTTGTAAAGCGGAAATGGGCCAAGTCATCAACTGTAGATCGGGTAGGTCAGTTAAATTGATGGCTGGCGGTATTGTAATCAGAGTTTCGGGGTTCGAATTCAAGTCTTGCTGTTTATTTTTCTTTCCGTTAAAGCTTAGCAGCTCATGGGTTTCTTTTCAGAAATAATGTATTAAGCTTTTGTTATGAAGATGAAAAAGGTTTCAATTCATGCTCACAGTTTTTGGCTGTAGGGCGGAAGTCCTTAATGCCTATTATAATACAACACCTATCCTGAACAAAACCGTCCTTTGCACAAATTTACGAGAATATCGTTACCGCTGAACGTGCGTTAATGCCCATGTGAATAGGACTACTTCCGGTGTTGAATATTACCGGAAATTGTTAAGTTAATGACAAAGGCACGGATAATACAACTGGGTTTTATCAGTGTACATGTTTGTATTATTCAGTGTGTATCAGTCTGTAAGCCTATTGATATAGTCTGTCTGTACGTCTGTCTGTTGCGTTATCGTGTTGTACATGTAGAATGAGTAAATGTCTATATGTCTGTCTGTGTCACTGTAATCAGGAGTGTATCTTTGACTTGTTTACTGTTTGTTTTTCATCTTATATTTTTAATGCAATGCTATATTTACACTTTGCCGGCTGCCGTCGTATATTGATCAGTCTTTGACTATTGTTGTTGTTGAGGTGACTATGTGGTTACAGAACCTGAAAACTGATATTAACCCCGGCGGCGAAAACAAAATTTAGAATTGTTACATTAGATATGAAATTATGCTGTTATTTGATTAAAAACGATGTAACTAATATATTTGTTAAAACAAAAGTACCGCATTTAGCATTTGAGAGCATTGTGGCGTTATCAAGCTAATAATAACTTGCTGTTTCTAAAAATAGTAACACCGGGTTAATGTCAGAAATCATCGACTCCACGCGATTATGATCCAACCAATGAGGATTGAGGAATAAGATCATCATCTTATTTGTAGAGTACTGCTTTACAGAAGAAAAGGCCGTTAAAATGTTAGATACGTTGAAGGATCCCCGTACCATTGCGAAAAATGTAAATATGCACAGGAAACTGTTTACCCGGCACGACTATAGCTTCGATACATTATTTCTGAAAAGAAAAGCATACCTTACAGTATTTTTTATAAAAAGTAAATAAAAAAGAAATGAACAAATCAATAGTGGTCTGAGTGTGAAATATACAAAGGACTAAAACAGGGTTCGAACTCTGGGCCTGATATAAATATATTGTCTCTCTGACCAACGGTAGTACTCTTGCACCGTCAAGCTGCAGTTTTATCTAAAAAAAAAAGGGTATTAAGGAGGGGGGGGGGGGATTGCATGAACGAAACATTACAGTGGAATTCTCTACTGTTTCCTGTGCAGTGGTACAGGAATCCTCAAATATAAAAAGACACGGCCTTCAGGAAAGACCAGTCGGGCAGTCACCTCGTATTTGAACAATGTTAGATATCGCTTATCGGTGACATTAGGCAACAGGATTACGTAATCCGGTCGAATCCGTAACAAAGTATTTCCTGGGGTGCATCAATGGGTTTCAGATACAGGCAGCGTCATTTGTGATACATTCTAACAACGCTGCCCTGGTGTCGATAACTTCGGATAATGATCCTGGTTACAACGAAATATCGATTACAGTTTTATTGATATTGAAATTGATTACAGACAAATCCAATTGCGTAGTTACTCCGAGTAAACACACAAAAACGAGGCAGTGCACAAAATTTAAATACTTAGCAATTAATTTAATAAATATCCGGACCTTAATTTGTTTTCGTATTAATTTTATTTTATTATCGCTGTGTTACAGCAGGCGCAATTAGAAGCGCGCGTGCACTGTTGCGTTGGTATGACGTCGTTCCCACCGTGCTCATCTCTGATGTCAACAAATTAAGGTTTTATTTTATTAAATAGCATGCATTAAACATTTATAGAACATTATTGCGTTAAAAACAAAACATACGTCAAAGGAGCGACTAGAAATTTACATAATAAACGATTTCGAAATCGATGATAACATGTGTTAACACTTTGAAATTGACAACGCTAAATGCGTAGATACTAAACCTCTGAAGCTCACAAACAAAGTATTTTTGATCCCAGAAATAAACCACATTTTAGCTATGTTCCTGTCATGAATTAAGATAGTCCCGTCCGTATGCCAAATATCTACAAACTCACTTATTTTAATAAAATTATAGGAACTTTCCATTTTCACAAAAAGGTAAGCTGCGTGCAGAATCTGAAAGTCAAAGGTCAAGGTCACCAATGCTCTGTTAAGGAATGAACCTTACCATGCGTGAAACAATGAGAGTCAGAATGTAACATACACAGGGTCGATTTATCAAAGTTTCCTGGAACTAGGCAATATCAGTCCTTACAGGCAAAGAGAAGTCGGACCTTTTTTTTACCTATTCGGATTCTTAGGCTAATAGGTACACTTGTACATACATATATTAAATTCTCTCTTGAACAGAATTAGAATAGAGACCTAAACTGCTGATGATCAAAAACTCCATTTTTTGACAATAAGTTTCAGCATATTGTGGAAAGACGCTCACACTGGTGACCTTTATAAACCCACGGATGACGTCAGTACGTCTGCTGGATAACAGAACTACTCGGTAGTGAGGCGGACGTAAAACCAATCAATCGTCGTACATTTTTGAAAGTTCAAACAAAATTCAAGCTCATATAATTGCTGGAAGAGAGACGCTTTGTTCTAATTCTGTTGCCATTTGTTTTTAAATCCTGTTTTGAGTTGCTTGAAAATTGTCGCCCGTTCTTAAACTGATTTCGATCCTACAGCGCGTCGGACATACATATCCGCTTTCCTTTTCGAATAAACTTTTCTCATTGTGACGGTAAACAATACCGGTTTGCAACGATAAACAAGTCTTGTTTTGAAGTATGAAATTCACGTAATACTTAATTTGTAACGAAAAACAATACCGGACTTGTCACTTCAAACAATGCTATGTTTGTCAAAATAAACAATACTAATGTTATCATAACACACAATAATGGGAGGGTTACGACAAATGATACCCGATTTGACCTCCATGAAGTTGATTCCTAGTTCCTAGTTCCTTATTCCATTACTTATTCAATTCCCTGATTACTTATTCGATTACCTGATTACTTATTCGATTCCTACTTACTAATTAACACAAGAAATGGTTCAAAATAT
>JAUMHH010165455.1:5476-16944 GCA_032359455.1 Chlamys rubida | reverse complement strand
TAATGAGTTTCCCCTTAAACACAATTATCTATATTTATTATGTTCAAATTTAAACCTTGGTTATGTTGGGTCCCTTCCTGTTAGTTTCTTAATGTTATCGTCTACATCTTTCAAGCTTTCTTTCGCTTTCTCCAACTCGTATTGCAACGCCGAGACTCCACGCACATCGGCCATTTTAAGTAATAAATAAACGGAAAACGGTAGTCTGGTGATAACATCCGGAACATAAAATGGTTTCGTCTCTTTTATTTCTCCTTGTTTATGTTTAACAACAAAACAATTTTCAGATGAATTAATTGATATGAAAGAGGAAGTCAGATTATATATGTTTTGTTTTATATTTTAGAGTCTCATTGATCAATACTTAACCTTTTGCCGAACTGAACAAACACCAATTCCGGATAAAAACATCCAAAATCCGTCTTGAAAATTAGATTATGGAATAAAATATGGCAGACGAAGTTGTGTTCGAGTACCTGCACATGGAAATGATTAGCTATTTATATAGAACTGCAGAGAAAATTGAACAAGTAACAACCTTTTTATATTTATAGTTTCAAAATACATTTATATGAGTGCAAAGTATTAGCTGAGCCTTTTGGAAAGTAATATATTATCATGATGATTTCCATGGTATCAAAGGGGTTTTGACCGTTTGACCCCCCCCCCCCCCTCGCAATCCACTGTGAAGTGCATTAGTTATGTTGGACCTTGGTTTTCTCCCCAGTGCTGTTCGCCTCATGATATTTCACTCCTTATGTCAACATGTTTCGCACCAATCCAGTCTGTGTGCATTCTTGTTACAAATCAGTATTGCTGCTTTTTACAAACAATAAAAGAACACAATTATTAATGCAAATTTTAATCATAATTGAATTTTACTTGTTCTTTTTAGGACCATTGTATATCCAAATTAGAATCATTGGGATTCCGGGTAGGCCAGAGTCTCAGTGAAAGGTAAATATTACTTAAATATACATGTACATTAGATTTTCCCTTTATTTGCATTTATTTAAATTTAGGATTGAAAATCTTTGTGTTTGTATAAATTTGAATTTCATATATATTCCAGTTTCTTTGACTGGAAATCTTAAATTTCTTGTAATTGCTAGAATTGTACATTTACAGGTACAAAATGTTAATGATATGTCGGTATTTGGCAAGGCTGTTGAAAGCCACCTGTTTGTCTGGAAATACAATTGAAAGCTGTTAGTGCATGGTCATGGTGGGGATGGTGGTTGTGGCAATGGGAGAAAATTAAAGATATAATTTTTTTTTTACTTAACAACAATTATGGAAAAAATTGTCAACTGATATTAACCTGACCTGGATAGAAATTTAACCTGCAAATTGGTCATTATGATAGTGGAAACCTTAGTACCAAAATTAAACCCATGTGATCTGGCAGGTGACCCATACCTTTTCACATTTAATCAGGGAATCATACCCCAGCCATCTTGATGAAAGGCATCCATGATACTCCAGAGGTTACACTCATTTTCGCTCTCAGCACCCCTGAAATATGTCATAGCAAAATTGAAGGCATGCATGAGACTAGCTATTTGATTGGTCTCAGGTAAAAAAAAGCTTAACCCTTTCATCCCTATGTAACTTCAGTAGGCTCTACCATGCATTGATATGGATGAGTCCATTATGGTCTACAGTGGTGAAAGGGTTAACCAATCGCTAGGTCCTTTGAAAAGTACAGAGGATCCGACACCTGACTTCAAAGCCAGTCAATTTTATGCGTCCGCGAGATTCTTTTGATATGTCATATCAAATTAGTCCTATTGTCTCACTCACAAGGTGAAGCATGCTGAGCCTTCGTTTTTGCTATGACATATTCCAGGGGTGCAGAAAGTGAAAGTGGGCATAACACCTGGACTATCGAGGATTATATGGATGAAAGGCAAGTGTGCCACTGCATCACCCAACCATCCAGAAGAAAATGATATCAGTGTAGGGAAATTTATATAAATCCAAAATATCTTAACAATTTCAGCATTATAAAACATTTTGAAACTTTTCTAGGTTTACAAAAGACTCCTCAAGATTTAAAGATGAGCTTGACACAATGAAGTTTATATGTAAAGACTTTTGGAATTCTGTTTACAAGAAACAAGTAGACAACTTGAGGACAAATCACCAGGTAGGTTAATTTTATCAATAAATTATCTCCCTTACATTTACATTTCAACAGACTTTAGTGTTTTTCAACATTATAATTTTATTGATTTATGAAATTTCTCCTAGTCAATTCTCTTTAAACTCTTTACTCAATCCTTTTTTTGTAAACGATTCAGTACACATTCTCTGAGAGGTATAAACAATGGATTTCTTTGATGACCTTTTAGCTCACCTGGTTCGAAGAACCATGGTGAGATTATGACGTGCTGCAGCATCTGTCGTCATCCGTTCGTCAAATTTTCCTTTAAAATGCTACTAGTCCCTAACAACTTTATGGATTTTGACTAATTTTGGCCTAGACCATTCTTAGGCAAAGGGGACTGATCAATTTCTTATAACTGGAGGGTATACGTATGGCCCCTCTAGGTACAGAGGGGCTGACTGGGCCAAAACGGATAGTTTAAGGTTTAAAATCTTTATTATCTTTTCCTTCTGCCTGGAGCATCCTTTGGCAAAGGGGACTAACTTTTGTATAAATGGAGTTGTGGTGTCTCTGGGTGCACATTGGAGGGATTTTAACAGAATTAGGTCAGTATACGTAGTATCCATTGGCAAAGGGAAAAGTTTGTGTAAACAGAGGATGTGAGTGGGGGGAGGGGACAGAGGGATTGAGCCCAATATAGGGTAGATTAAGGTTAATATTTGAAATCCTTCTTCATCAGTATGATTGGAGTTATTTTAACCAAACTTGGTCCAGAGCATCATTTAATTTGGCAAGGGGGACTCAATTTGTTTTAACAGAGAATGTACCTGTGGTACCCCTGGGTCCAGTACAGGGAACAGTAATAAATGTTTAATATCTTTTTCTTTCAGTTTATTTGGAGGAATTTAAGTTTTTTTTGTGTAGAGAATCCTTAGGCAAAGGGGACTCAATTTTGTATAAATGGAGCGTTGTTTTTAGGGGGCAGAGGGGCTGGATCCAATAGGGAAATTGAGGTTAATGTTTAAAACCCAACACAGTTCATGGGGGCAGAAAGAAGGGACCTAATGAGGGACGGGTGTTGTTTGGAGACCGAGCCAATATTTGGAAATAGTTGCAGGGTTATATGTAATAAGAATGATATTCCATGGTTGCTTTATTATCCAGGTTAAGCAGTACAGGCCCTCTTGGCCTCTTGTTACATTTGTACACTAGATAGAATTTTCATATGATGCAAATCTTGATTTTGAGTGACAAAAGTGCTTCATACATGCATTGACATAAGAATTATGCGTAATCATAAGAGTTATGCTGTTTGTTTTAGGGTGTGTATGTTCTTCAAGACAACAAATTCCGGTTCCTTACACAGATATCTAGTGGGAAACAGTATATGGATGCAGCACCAAAGGTATTTCATATTCTGCTTATTTTTTTCTGGTGAAGATGGCAAAGGAGTAGAAACATAATGGGTCATTTTTAGCCACTTAAAACAGTCAAAATATCAATTCTAATTTATTTACCGATTTCTTTTATAAACATTATATTGGGTAATTGGGGCTGTCTTTCCTGGTGCAGATTTTTGTCATTGCACATGCATACCTGGTAGATGCCCGACCACAGCAACAAACTGATGTTGCTATGAAGAAATAGTCAAAATATGATGTTTTTAGAGAGTTAGCATGAGTTAATTAGTGAAAGCCGACACATGTGACAACTAAATAAATCCTTCTACGAATTTAAGCATGGTAAATTTGCTTCAAACTGGCCAATTCGCTACGTAAATAGCACACTATAGACAACATTCACACATTCTGTTGGGGGAAATGAAGTTTGTTATGTTTGTTATGTTTGTTATATTCTTCTCTTTGGCAGCCATGCCATACTTCCTATGAGTTGTAAAATGTATTTGAAATTACATATGAGTGTCCTTCATTTATCCAGAATATGAACATAACAATTAATCTAAATTCCTGATGAGGACGGCGATTGCCTTTAACTCTTCTAGTCCTTTAATCGATTTATCTAAAGTAAATGAAAACTATTTGAGATTATGTATTCAAGAAAAATCAACAGAGAGCATTTTCTGACCTGAGGTCACCTTCATTATGAGATGGACCTGTGCAGTAACGTGACCTGACTGAACTAATAAGATTGATAGAAATCTGGTTCAAATGGAATCCTGCCCAGTGAAGGCACCCATCAGTGCTCATGTCCTGGTGAAATTTCATCTTAAACACATGTTTATATCACCAAGAGTTTTGAGGGCATCACACTAATTGGTTAGAATAAATAGTCACCAGAGCTTGTGGTATAGTCAAATTCTCATTTTGATATTGGTAATTACTTAGTAATGTTGTTTACTCTATAGTGTTCAGTGAAACTATAGAGAGAAAGACAAAGGTAACAGAGTTTGAAGTACTATGCTTACATTTCATACTGTCTGCTATTTTACCTATCAGTCAGAGAAAACGTTATGCCAAAAGCTAACATTTGACAAATGAAACCTGTAAATATTTTCATACGATGTTATCCATGTCAAAGGGAGCAGAAGGTTTTACTTACTGTGGGATGGAAATATTCTTGTTTTCGCTTTGAGTTAATAAGTGTGAAAATATCGCATGAATACTGGTAGATTGTTTATAGATAAGAACCATTGCCACCACAGTACAAACATATCCACACTTGAGAAATTCCACTTTAACAATACAATTATAGTTTACAAAAACAAAAGACTACATGTACCATATTCTCTGCAATAAGTGCTGTTTCTCCAATGAATGCCATTCCCTACTCTTTTACACCAAAAGGTAGGTTTCTTTTACAAAGCTCCTAGCTTGCAGTTACACCTACGAGGAGTACATTACACTTAAACAGGTCACTTAATTCTGGTGGCTGCTTTGTCCAGGTTCTGATAAATTACCTACGGTAGTGCAATTTATTTTAGTAGCCATTCACATTTTTATCAAGTCCAAAAAACAATGTAATTTTTTTTTAAATACAAGGTTAAACAATAAATAGACGTAGTATATACGTATCATCAGTGCAAAATAAGATCGTAAAAATTCATTGTGACCCATTACCAAATTTAGGCCTGTGAATATATATATACAATGTATATAAAAAAGTAATAAAAAAGGCAAGTATAATTTTTCAAAAGGTTGCAGCTACATTTATCTTCTTGTGATTATTATGTGATGATCAACTCTTTTTGCCTAGTTCATGTTTTATATCAACATATCAAAAGGATACACAAAGTCTTCACACGATTAAAGTAATACACAAACACTGTTCAATCTTGTGAAGACTTACAGTAATGTTTTACCTAGAACTTTGATAATGCATTACCTCCCCTTATATGTCTGTTTCTATTACACCATAATATTTTAACCTAGACATAAAAGTAATTGCCTGAAGATGGTTGCAAAGCTTGAAAATACTAGCAACGATTAACTCTATTTATTTGTCGATTTTGTATGTCTTTATTTATATATATATATATATGATTATAATGGGAATTTTTCATACAAAGGATTTTTGTTAACTAAATATGTATTAGTTTTAGTTATTGCTTCATCCATCTTGATATACTGCAGAGCAAATGTTTAACAGAAAACATATGGTATAATAATCTATTTTACTTTCTTTAATAGTTATAAATAAGCACCACCACCTGCCCCCGGGGGCCGCAGTGACCTACTGAATAAGGGGTCTGACATTCTGCTACCACTGGCCCTCCACCACTGGGTCGCGGGTTCGAGACATATGTGGGGGCAGTCGCCAGGTATTGGCCGTAGGTCGGTGGTTTTTCTCCGGGAACTCCGGTTTTCCTCCGCCACCAAAATCTGGCATGTACTTAAATGACCATTTAACTGTTAATAGGACGTAAAACACTAACCAAACCAAACCAAAACCTGCCCATTGTGAAAATATATTATACTGTCATGCTCAGTATGTATACTTGTGTTTGTATTTTTAGTACTTAGCCTTTCCGTGTGGGATGATAAGAGGAGCTTTGTCCAACCTTGGAATCAACTGTGTTGTGACAGCAGAAGTCAGCGCAATGCCAGCTTGTAAGTATAATGTTGTGCATGGTCAGAGAAATACAGCTATTTTTCCTGCCATGGTTAATACTAAAACAGTATGCTGTAAAATTGATCAGTTTGCACTGGCCGTTAAGGAAATTAGACACAAATTTGTATCAGTCCTAAAACCAAACTGCTAAACCACGGTCAATAGTCATGTGACTTTTTTTGCCCTGAATCACAGTGAAGAAATCTATATCCTTTCAGTCTAAATACTTACAATAAGACATTTTAAAGGAATGCCGGCCTCTTCAGTAATTACTGACCTATAAGTTTTGCATTTGAAGCGCGAATCTGTAGATGGATAGGCATTTTGTGCAATAATGAAGTAAAGTTGGGAAGGTGCAAGAACTAGAAGTTTTTGTTGTGAAAATTACAAACATTTGCGTGTTGATTACAGGAAGGCAATATCTGAACTTTAATATAACACTTACCACAAGAGAAGGTTAATATAGTCTAAATTTATGAACATATTCAAATTAAATATCTGTCAAGGAGAAATCTGAGATGGCCACTATGTTCTCAAGGTAGCAGAAAGATTTTAAGTAAATACTGGCCTGAAGGGCCTCTTGTTTTCAAAGTCAATGTCTTATAACATTGGGAAATTATGTTGTTCATTTCATTCCTAAAGCTATAATAATATACATACAGGAGGAGGAAGTGGTTATAGGGACAGCTAGTTTTTCAGATTTAAAAAAAATACATTTGGGCAAACAAATGTTAACCTCCTCTCAAGCATGTCCTACAACAGATGTCATGAAGGCAGGACATATGCAAATTTATTGTATATTTGTGTGGTCCAGTAACATTAGCTCATTAAGGTAAGCACCTTGTGGTTTGATCGTGTCTCTCAGGTTAAATTCTGTTGATTATCAAAGTGGGGACAGGACAGATATACAATTCCACCGTATTCTTGTATGGAAAATATGTAAATTGCCATTTGATTATGACGTTTATTTTCATTTTCATTCAGGTAAATTTCAGATACAGATACAAAGACTTTGAGACCTGATCAATGATTAATGTTTTGATGCACCAGGGACATGGATTTTTGTCCGAAATATCGTCCAAATCTTCAACAGAAACCTGGATAAATTAGAACTTCATCTAGATCCCATTCTGTACAGGCCTCTGTAAAGTAAAGAACATTTACTGTAATGTACAGATGTGTAATGATAGAATACACATTGTGAAATATTTTCATTAATTGACGATATTGAAAATCCTTGCCGCAGGGCGTGGATTGTGTATAGGTACATTTTGCACACTATTTGCAACATGTTTCCATTCCAGGATAAAGCCTTTTTGTAGCTGATGTTAAATATGTGTACTGATTCATATATAGAAAGCATGGGTGAAACAGTTATGATCAGTTTTCACTTTAGGCTCAGGTTGGTGATGTAAAGGCCAAACATTGATTAATTTTGTAGGATTTTATTTAACGTTTATCATGTACATGTATAAGTTTTAGAGATAAGTATTACTATAATTCTCTCAGTGTCGCATGTATTACAATTCAGTGAAATCTGTCTAAATTGAACACCAAAGGGACTCGCTGGAATTTTCTTGTTTACATTTGACATCTTTATTCAGACTACACATACTCGATTGATGTGCAAACATAAACGGTAAAACCCATTATAAATCAGTCCTTTTCATATACTGTAAATGTAGAAATTTTCACAATGGAGAAATTTTTGTTCATTTCACTTTTACTTAATGAGGATGAAAACAGCATTGTTGACACAGAATTTTCCATGTTAGACATGTAGTTTGAAAAAATTAAAACACAAATATTTCCACATGATCAATATTTTAATGGACCAAAACAGCTGCTTTTCAGTTTCTGAAATATTAAGTTAGACAAATTATACTGAACAGTAAATAGTGCAAATGTATATTGATTTATGCCTTCAATGCTGGGCATAGGGCATGCTTGTCTACACTCACGTCATGAGCAGTCATTTCAGTATTTAGTAAGTGTAAAAAGACATTCTATCTTAGCATTAAAAAACAAAATAACATAGTAAAATTACAATACAATGCATGATTCATATTAAAAAAAGAAGCTGTTTCATATGACATCAATGATTAAAGAATGATGAAGTTATTGTCACTAAACAACCTGATACACGTGATTATTAGAGTTGATAAAAAACTACCATTAGTGTTGAATCCAGGGTTCCAAGAAACCCCCAAATGAAGGATTTTCACCCCCAAAACGTTGGTTGTACCCCTATTTTTCAAGATTTGCCTTATATAGCTAAGTACCTAGGGGTACAGAATCTTGTATCGAATATAAATATGCACGTTTTCTTAAGAGTAATGAAGTGATGCACATGTTATAACTGGAGTTGAATCAGTAGATACACATGTTATAATGAGTTGAATCAGTAGATACACATGTTATCACTAGAGAGTTGAATCAATGTATATAACATGTTATGAATTTCAATTCTGCATCATATAAAATGAGTGAAGAAGAAAAGTATACAAATTTGTGTTTAAATGCTTTGAGCAATTGCTATGGTAGAAAGGAAGTTGTAAGTTACTGAAATGTGTGAAAGTGTAAGTAACAGGATATGTGCAATAGATTATATGGATGACTGATCAATTAGCATTGATATTTTGGTGGGCCAAGTTGCCCTCGGTATCACATCCTGTTTAACATCATTTTTCATTGGTTGATGAACTAACCAATGAAAGGTTATGTTAGAAGGAAATAGTTTTCGTTGCTACAGCTTACTATTCATTCCTTTGATAAGTATGTTTGAAGTACGTTTTATAGAATAAATCATATACTTGATCATGAAATGTGTTATATTAGTGCATTGGTTTTTTGAAAAATTTATATTGGAATATGTTCATTGCATGAAAAACGATATTGATAAAGTCTTTTCATCATACTAGAAAGATTTAATATTTTATTTACCTTCAGTTGGCTATCTTAGGCTAGCCAATATGATCCTCAACTTTTGATAGAAAAATAATGAACAAGGCTTGCAAGCATGTCCTATGATTATTTTTGTGTGCAGTTGAAAATCATATTGACTTTGAATATCGACCGTCACCAGCGTAATCTGTCTACTTGGTATTTACTGTTCACCTTTCATTGCAGTGGGTTATTTAAAAAATGACGTGCCTGTGGTGCTCGTTAACATTAACAGCCAGACGGTTGATGGGATGCACTTTTAGGTACACAATATATGTACAAAACCAATATGTGACCAAGTGTCATTTATTCTCCGGCAAAAAATCATTTTCATATCGAAATTCATATCTTAACACTTTTGCTCACACAGGTGTCAATCATCTAAAAGCAGTCAGAACACATTTAATGATTGCCAACAGACATTCCTAGTGACGACAGAATCCTATGGTAGTAAATACACGGAGATCCGTGCCGTTACTAAAATGTATTGCACAAACGGGTAAATACATCTTCCCTTGCCAAGTATACAAGCGAACACTTGGCTAGCGAAGATGAGGTAAATATCACAGATTCGCATGTTACCTTTACAAATTTACAGACGACACCTCATTAGATATTTACATATGTAATTAGTTGATATTTGAATGTATATAATTAATTATGCTCCTCATGTAACAGATGGAGGAACACACCTTATGTTTGTATATGATACTTTTCCAAATGCTATTATACAACATTTATCAAAAGAGATGTGCAGAGAATATTGTAATTTCGTGTAAACCCTTACAAAACATCGTTAATACTGTCTCGATGACAACAAAACATCGTTAATACTGTCTCGATGACAACAAAACATCGTTAATACTGTCTCGATGAAAATATGGTGTTAGTAAGTCTGCATGCACGTGTTAAATGGAATCTCAATAAGAGTTAAGTTTCTGAATCTTCAGACTATGCTATTGATTTGGAAGCTCCAGCGGTGAAAGCCTTATACATGTGTGACTTCCTGGTCATTGGTGCCGTTGACCTTTGCCTCGGGTTCGTCTGTGTCGGAGTCGGAATCGTCAACCATAGAAGTACATCTATCGCAACAAAACATGTTCATCACTCTGTCGACTGGTTCCAGCGACCGACAGCAAATGGGCAAACATTTCCAATTCTGGAGCTTTGTAGGTAAGACTGAGGGTTTCTTTACTTGTGTAATCTTAATTATAACGACGATAACAAGCAAACTGGCGATCGGAATGAGGACACCCGCCATGACCTTCCACCCAGCCATTGACAGAAGGAACACCACGAGTGGAAATAAGAAAAACATACAGACCAAGTACATTATTGCAAACCATCGATATTTTGACGTTTCTTTACCCAGAAATTTAGCTAATGGTATTGGGACCCTTAAGAACGGTATTGGGTAGAAAAGAAGAATCCCAGAGAGGTTGAAGAAAAGATGACAGAATGCTACTTGTAACGGGTTTCTCATCTTGTCCGCATCCTGTGCGAGTGCGGCTAGGATACCCGTCGTGGTTGTTCCTATATTTGAACCTAGTGTTAGTGGATACATTCTTTCAAGACTGACAACTCCGACCCCGACAAGTGGCGTCATGGTGGACGTGAATATGGAGCTGGACTGTACTAGTATAGTAAGACCACAGCCGACAATGATGGCGAGGTATCCGGTGAAGTAGCCGCACTTTCCAGGAAACTCGTAATTTATGAATCTTTTGATAACTGTCCGTATGTTTCCTTGTAATATTGAATTCAGCAGCTTGACGATTACAAACAGGCAGAAACAAAGAAGTATTAGAGAGGCCACAAGCAGTATACCGCCAATCTCGGAGTCGCTCAGAGTGGTGTCTTTGAAAATATACTCGCCTGTAAATAAATAAATACAAATGAAAGAAATACAAATGAAAGAAATAATAAGCTCAGATATGTTTTGATTTAGCTTTTTAGAATCAGATGTCTGATCTTATTGAATGAAGAATTAGCAACTGTACACAAGGCAATATTTGCGGCAGTGATATTATCACAGTTGACATTTTACATTGTTGACGGACATTTCTGAGTTATTACACTAGTATACCATAACCAACAAACACTATTGATGCCGCGCGAAATCAAAGCTGGATTATAGAGTTTCCCTTATCATAGCGGATTTCAAGTTGATTACGCTTCATACAATATCAATAATAAGAACACTTCGAACAAGGACAGTATCTCAGGAACCAACGTAACAGTTACTATTCAGAGTGACAATTAATTTCTTAATTTGCATTGGAACGGGGATATTCATATCTATAAGACTTTTTCTTTTAAATTTAAATAATAGGGTCGGGGGGGGGGG
>JAUMHH010165454.1:13600-34369 GCA_032359455.1 Chlamys rubida | reverse complement strand
TTGTGAACCGCTTTGAGAAGACCTACGAACTAGGTTGTGATAAAGCGGTATATAAGAACCTCGAATTATTATTATTAGTATTATTATGTGTGTGATTGTATTGTAATAATGTATTCTTTAAATAAAGTGTATTCCGTCACTGTATTTTATCTTGTTATTCTCTTATCATTTACATACACTTTTATTCTTATTTTAACAGTTTTTTCGTTTTTAATCTTGCGCTTAATTATGATTACGCTAAATCAAATTTCTGTGTTTATTTTTCTATAGCATATATTGCGCTAATTTCTCATTGCGTTAATTTGTTAAATTTCGATAATTTGCTAAAATCCAATTCTGCTAATTATATTTCCTGTTACAGTATTTGGATAACATACCGAAATGTTTTATATTTACTTACACTCTTTCTCTACTCAGTATATTTTCTTTACAGTATACTGCAGGTGAGACCGGCACACGTAGGCTCGCTGCACCCTGCCATCGTACTGGCTGTCTGTCACCGCAGTTTGATGCTGTCTACTGTCACCTTTTTTGGTTTCCTCTTTCACTAAAGTTCCCTAGGGATCACGTCTGAAGGATAATTACAAGGTATCTGATATACGTTCTACTCTTTTCATTCATATATTCTTTCATTCATTCCTTAAAGGGACCGGATGTGACTAAAGGTGAACAGGGGTAAGAAATTATGTCTGCGTTGGACAAATACTACAGGGACAAGACTCTTGGCTAACGTGTTATTTACCGGCGTTAACTTGTTCTTCTGGTCATCTCTTGCTATTGTGGCTGAACTTGGACAAAGGTCAAGCCTCGGCCGATGGACATATAGTGATGCAGACATCATTTTGTCCGTGAAGCGTGGGAATCCGCTGAATTGGGACGTTTGACTCGTCATTTTAACTGTCGCTGTTACTAAATCCTATTGTGGTGGTCATTCTTTTCTTAAACGACGACAAATAGCTAACTGAGGGTCAACGTGACTGACCGCTATCTACAGTAATTGTCGAACAGCTATCGGCCCAAGATCACAGCACTAGTGTTCATGGTGAGGTCAAAAATTATTATTACCATACTAACACTTTTAACAAGCATTTTTATTATTCGTATATTACACGTTTCTTAAACCATCGTGGCAAATTTTAGCCATATATTTTAAATATATTGTCATACTATCGTGGAGACATAGCTGAGTTTTATTGGGTGGTATACTTGTTTGTCAATAATTTTTCCAAAATATCCTGTCAAGCCAGTTAAGCTGTGAGGGCCTGAGGTCAAGAATCAAACCCCATCAACGGGTAGCCGCTATTCGGTATACATTCACACATTAGAAGAGATCTTCTAAAGATCAGCTTCTATTGACCGATGTGTGTGGCGGAGCAAAAATTAGGAATATCGTTTTCAATTAGTGGTCATTTTTGTTGTGTTTCTTTCTTGTGTTGTCACTGATCAAAAGATGTACCATCATGTTCGGTTTTAAACGAGATAAATAGAATATATGTGCGGGAATAATACAACTCTCAAAAAAGGCTTATTTTTTAAGGGCCCGAGCTAATAGGCTTAGTGTAAGAATTGATGACCTCCCACTTGGAATGGGATATATGATTTGTACAACCAGCAGAGACATTAAAACTCTTCATTGTGTGTCTTGTCATTCTGACAAATACGAAAATACCTCCATAAGCTTGTGTTTGACGCACAAAGGTTAATATGATGCACGTGAAAATACATATCAATACATAGAGACGCCCCCATCATCTTGCACACATGCAGGCAGTTTAATTTCAAAATACCAACTGGATTGCATTGTCACATACACAAATTATTCTACATTGACACTTAACAGATGGAAATTAGACCACATATCTTCTGGTAATATTGAAATTGGTAACATTCTTCTTCACGAAATTAATTTTTCAGAGAACTTATAAACGAAGCTGAGACATGTAGCGTACTAGCAACGGATATATCATATCGGCGAAAGCAGCAAACAAAATCGACAACATCAGTTGTTTATTTGCAATACCAACACAATACACAAGACAACAGGAAATATGAAAACTGAGTGATTAGAAGCCAAATAAAGTAAATGTTTATTGCATCATTTGGCCATTGAGTCAATTTATGACTTATCGGTAGCACTTAAGGTATAAAGAATAAAAACATAACTTCGACATATATGTAGAATATATCAAAATTGGAAAAAGTGCCAATTAAACCATTTGATAACTTACAACTTAATAATTTTTGGCTGCAATTTAGTTTTAGCGCGAATTGCATCGGAATAATGCGAGACAAACTCCCACAAAATATTATCCATTAAATGTGACGTTATTTCCTACTTTTCAAATAAACATCAGAGGTTTATTTTTAATGGTCCCAACAATGTCGTGATCACCAAGTTTGGTAATATATCATACGGGAACGTAAACAATTAATGCAGTCCCAGTTTTGATATTACGTTCAATAAATCTAGAATCCATCACTGACGTATACAGAGAAATATCAACCTAGTGATAGGATTTTAAAGGTTACTTCTAAGTTTTAATTTCTCTGTCTACACCTTTCAGGAATGCCTACCGTAATAATATGTTGGAACGGTGTACCGCGCCACAATCAGGAGGCATGACATGTGTGACAAATTGATGACGTTACCCTGGTTACACTACATAAAGTGATGACGTGATTGTGACGTTATAAACTAAAAAGCGCGTCTTTCTCATGGTAGGTAAAAAAGGGGGTTTATATTTACCCCTTGTACGATCGAGAATCCCCCTTGAAGTTTGGAAGAATTCAATATCATTGAGACATCACGCCAGGACCACATGTGATGCAGAATTGTTTTTCTCGAGACGACTGGTTTTGTCTCTTGCGCTTTTTAGGGATTCATGCTGTTTCTCCTCCCCTCCCCCCTCCTGTCTTATCCCCCACCTTTTTGTTCATATATTTATTTTTATATTATTTGTTTTTATCTCTTGATGTTCTTTTCTTTTTCGTCGATCTGGAATTCCCATTTCGTCCTTCTTTGTGTGTAGACTTTTAGGTTAATATGTTTTCGCTTTATTTGAGATGTCTACACATTTTTGAAATGGAAATATTTGATTTTTGCCTACTAACTTTTAAACTTGTTTTCTCTCATATAAAACACATAAACTTATGATATATATAAAGGGTATGTTCATCCAAATTCAAATGGACGATTACTCACGTTTGATTATCGAATGTTGTATGTGAATCAAGATCAGATAAGGCGAAGATTTATCACATAACACACTCAGCTGGATACACGTTAATGTTATTCATAATTTATATATATATATCTCACTCATATCGATGTTATCTTTCCGTATCTACCCATGTTAGTCGTGACTCGTTTGAATCTCAAACGAAATCAAACAAGTTTATGGAAATGTTCATTCAATCACAATTATGATATGCAAATTATCTCTGAACCATCGTCATTAAGATATAGATATCGAAGATATCACGTTATAGTTAAGATATATGAAATACCAAGATAACATTATATGTATATAGTATTAGATGATATCGTTTTCCCTTACATCCTCATTGGTTTAACCATAACCACGTAGGGGTAGGTAATTTGTCTCTCTCTACCTCATGCAGTTATATTCTCTCGACGATTTCCTTACGCTTCCTCCTTTTCAATGCTAAAACGGCCTGATTTCGATCTACTATTACGATTAAGGATTTTTACTTAGTTGACTATATTGACATGAAAAGTTATACGGATATGCTTACATCAACTTCGTATCGGTCATTATCACTTTCATAGGTCCATACAACCACATATTCACCTCAACAAAAGTCCATATTTGATCATTATACAGTATGTATTAATCATATATAAGTTTAATAATTTAAGTATGGTTCAATATGGACACTGGGTTCGCACAAACAAATTTTCATTGATTGTGTTTAACTTAAAAAGATTTATAATCAAGTAAATAATGGCGACAGTGAGGACATCAAAATTTGCCAGATGTTTGATACTTTCTGTCCCCTTTATGGGGATTGGTCGAGTGGTTATCACTCCGGCCTTCCACGCAGGCGGATGTTGCGGTATCTGTGCTGTAGCAATTAAGTGAGATGGCACTATAAATGATACCGTTGGAAGCACGGTCCCACTACAAACAGAACACAATACATCTCCATCACACCAACAGGCATACACACATAAGGGAGATATTAGCCAGGTGTCATAGGGCTAGTAGTTAGCGCATGATAAGGCAGCTCCTGCGAATTCTTCACAACATTGTATTGATTAATGCATATGCTAATTGTATTGATTGTATGAATTGTATATCTATGTACTGTAAAGCGATTTAGAGTGGCTTATTCTAGCTAGATAGGGCGCTATATGAAATGTTGTATATTATTATTATTATCATTTATCAGTAAACAAACCAGCAACAAATTCATAACGCAAAATATAAAACAGTAAAAAGCAGCCCTGCTGAGTTTTGGTGCTAATGTTAAAACATATCCTTTCGGCCTGCTTGGTTCTGAAGGCTATTTATTGTAATTTATATATATAAGTAATGGAACACTTAGGCAATTAACTGTAAAAACACATTTATAATAAATAAGTAATCACGGTAATTTAAAGGATGCGCCAAAATATGAAATATTGTCCAATGCAACGAAGTTTGTTTTGTCATTATAAACAGACCATAGCTATAATGGTTGGTATTTCAATGGATATCTAACATATTCTTATACATACATTTTACTCAAATAAGTTAACACCGTGTGATGTCCTATTTAGCATTATGTAAATTTTGTCAATATATTCACATTTAGAAAATATAAAATATTTAACCATATGTATGTAAGAGTTGTTGAAAGAATATTTAGATATCATTATTATATTAGAAAAATGGACATTACATCAACGTCTTAACATAGAAATACAAAAAGCATTATTTTCTTTCACGATTAAATTCCCATTCATTATATAAAATATGAAAAGTACCAAACGGTGAGAAATATCTTTATGGGAAAGCGAATGCTTCATGGACCATTTAAACCAGAATTTATTCTTTTCAAATGAATCTGAAATATCACGGTGATTGTGCCAATTTGATGACATTTGAATTTCGGTATCTGGTTGCATGTAAGTTTAAATTTAAAGTAACGTTTATTTTCATACCTTTTAGATAATCTATTCAAAAGAAGCTGGCCATATTTCACGAATGTTTTGTTTTTACTTGAAATGTAAAACAGTATAGGAATTAAGGAAAAGTCTTAATGAATGCTCGGGAAACAGAGGGAACGATCCTTCCGCTACAGGAAGTTTGAAATAAGGTCGTTATATTATAGGTATCACGCGGTATATTGACGAATAGAAATAGGTTGGGCCAGTATTCAAGCCTTCCATGTAGATAACGATGTTGATATTCCAAGTTAAGTATGTGTCAAGGGATAATCGTTTCTATTGTCCTGAAATAAATGAAAATATCTGTTCACACTTTAACTGCATCATCCATCGGACAGGACAACAAAGCCTGCTATATTACGTAAAAGACATGAACCAGCGTAGGTTGCAATATGTTCGATTGAAAACCCAGACTGTATAATATGTAATTGCCATCAGGCATGAAATGCTTTCATTTGTATGTCACATTGAACTGACTCTTATGATATCAAATATTATTGAAATCATATGGTATTTTCTAGTGTCGTACAAATGCATGGGATTGACATGATGATGTTGTTGTTTTTCTTTTTACTTTACCTTCGTGCAAATGAAAGTCTGATAAAACAAGTTTATTTAAAATTGATTACACTAATACTCGCCCCTGTCTTATGTTTTTCACTGCGGTACATGAATTAAATAGTTTTTTTTGTCAGTAGAGATGATCAGCAAGTAAAGCAACGAGTTTTCATATAATGAATGATCGAAATATTTTACCACATTTTTTATATAAATAATTATGGTGCTTTTCATTCTTTCTCAAATTTACCTGCGCCATGTTCAAATATATAAACAATTTAAACGAAAAAAAATATCTATGTTATAGCTTGCAGTACAAAAAGGGCATTTAAAATACACTTGACGGTGGTATGAGTTTGTGTTTGTTGTTTTTGATATTGTCACGTCGAAAGGATAATATATTATACATAAAAAAAACGTTTATGAAATCTGAGGCAGATGTTTTTCTTTCAAGCTTGCCCTAGATATACAAACACCAGGTTACAGATACGATCGATGAAACTGGCCAAAATTAACTTGAACTACACCGTTAAATAGTAATTTTTAGTTTACACTTTATCGTTTAATATATTAATATTTTTTAAGATCTTTTGTTGATGTGACTTTCATTTTTACCGTATGACGCTAAAGTCAAAACAGAACTGCATTATAATATAAACCTATCAATCACCGGCCGACAGTTGAGCGATCATTTACCTGAGTTAATTACAAAATGATGCAAATTGCATACGTGGTCGGCACGCGTTAGCGCGCAGTAGACCATGCTTAATGTTCAGGTCCGATCAAGTTATGTAGTCAATCTAGCTATTCTGGATGATACTAAAATTAGGGATTGAAATTTGAAAAACTCTTTCTCCTCTTAACACACCTTTTTGTGTTATATGTAGAATTCTTCCCCCACAAAATGGTATTTCAACCACAAGTTTAACATTTGCGAATCGTAGACGTTTTTGGCATAATATATACAATTCAATTAAAATATCTGTTCGTGGTAGTTGTATCATAGCTGTATCTTCAACATATACTACCGTGTATTATTGTATTTGGCTCCTACTATCGTTAACAAAATGCATGTAATTTGTAAAGGTAGTGTGTTACCTAAATCGTTATACTTAGTTTAAGATTACATGTTAGCTTAAACATTATACCCGTGTTATTGTTATATGCGTCTTAACACAGTATTTTTGTGACATTGTTATATGCGTCTTAACACAGTATTTTTGTGGTAATGTTAATTGCAACATGACACATTAAACCTGTGTTGAGTAAAATGAATCCCAACACATTATACTAAACCTACATGCTACCTAACACCTCACACTTGTGCTTAACTGATGTGCTACCTAGCACATTATGCTTGTGCTTAACTGATGTGCTACCTAACACATTATACTTGTGCTAAACTAATGTGCGACCTAACGCCTTATACTTGTGCTTAATTGATGTGCTTCCTAACACATTATACTTCTGCTTAACTGATGTGCCACCTACATGTAACACATTATACTTGTGCTTAACTGATGTGCCACCTAACACATTATACTTCTGCTTAAATGATGTGCTACCTAACACATTATACTTCTGCTTAACTGATGTGCTACCTAACACATTATACTTCTGCTTAACTGATGTGCTTCCTAACACATTATACTTGTGCTTAACTGATGTGCGACCTAACACATTATACTTCTGCTTAACTGATGTGCTACCTACATGTAACACATTATACTTGTGCTTAACTGATGTGCTACCTAACACATTATACTTCTGCTTTACTGATGTGCTACCTAACACATTATACTTCTGCTTAACTGATGTGCTTCCTAACACATTATGCTTCTGCTTAACTGATGTGCTTCCTAACACAGTATACTTCTCCTTAACTGATGTGCCACCTACATGTAACACATTATACTTGTGCTTAACTGATGTGCGACCTAACACATTATACTTCTGCTTAACTGATGTGCTACCTAGTACATTATACTTCTGCTTAAATGATGTGCTACCTAACACATTATACTTGTGCTAAACTGATGTGCTACCTAACACATAATAGCTATGCTAAGGTATCAGTTTGCCTTACACGTCATACTTGTGATTTGTATTAGATATATATATTTCTTCCCCAACCATCACCGATGAATTCTACAAGGACGAAACAGCTAAATGGTGCAGTGTTATTCATTTCTGGAATACTGTATCTATTACAAAATGTACAAATGTAATCACCTGTGTGCGTCTTACGTTCATCAATCATCAGTGTATGTTTCTTCAGTCATGAAACATTTTATAAACATTCAAGGATTCAAGGAAACATCATGATGATCACCATTATGTAGGCCGCGAGATGATCTCCTTAGCAAATATATTAAGGACGACGTCACATAGCAATGTCTTACACTTTCATAATTCTATTTGACGTCATGAATTATGTCATGTGTCCTGATCGGTAACAGTATTACTGTACCTCGTGGAGTTTTTTTCTATATATAATATAAACATTCAGGTAGAAAAATTCCCAAAACTCATGATGGCTGGCTATTGGGTTTCTTTAACTCTCATTAGTTCATTTTCAAGGTGCAAATAGACAGGCGTTAAACTCTATGTCTTTAAACAATAGATTTACTAGTACGACTTAGATAAACACAATAGATACAAACACCACTCGTTTGGGAACTTCTATGTATTTGAGGAGTTCTTTAAATATTAACCATAATAATTAGGTCTTTTATCAATTTTATCAATTTACACATTCTCGGGTATCTTTCAATGTATAATTAATTAACTAATTTACTATATATGTATATAAACGACACTGTATAGAGGTCTTAGGATATAATTCTTTTAGAAAGCAAATGCTCAACACAAATAAGGAAGCATATTTCCATTAACGATAATAGGACTGTCCAAAAACTTCTATTATCTTTATCCAACAAATTAAAATTTTAAATTTCAATTTGTTGTGAAGGCAAAAATGCCTATGACAATGCGATTCATATTTAATTCAAATCAGAATTATAATATTTGTGATTGTTCGATAACACCAATGCATGGCATACACGATTTACCAAACATTTTATTTCATCCATATGCTATTGATTTCTTATGATAAGGAATGTATTGGTAATTCTCACTCTTCGATAATTATAAGCTACTACTACTGAAGTGTTAAAACAAAACAAACAAACAAAACGTTCCACTACTCCAGACGTCGGTTTTCATTATAACCTTCATGACAGAAGGAAAAAGTAAAACCGAAAAATTATCAATAGTCTTTAACACATCTGTTTAGAAAATTGCATAATAGGTCTAGACGACTTTTTATCACAACAAGTCAGACAGATGCATGGTGTTAAGTGTGAAGATAGATTAATTGGCTGGTGGCTACATAATGTTTATACAGTTAGATAGCCAATGTGGTACAAGGCAGTGTAAGGTGTCAACCATACCGCTAACATCCAGTAGCTGTGCACGTTATATATGGCAAGCAAGGTAACCACAACAAAACCTCCACTTTCGGTCGCGTCGTAAATACTGTAATATACTTTTATTTTGTCGATAGATTATTTTCGCTTTATTTGCGGCCTGGATGCATCTGCGAAAAACAAATCCCGTGATTTCGTTGAAATCTGATGGAGAGTAGATATGGTTTAACACTGCTACGCTTGATCCTTTTTCTACCTCTTCTTTTTCTGAATTTGAGAAATCATAGCGTAATGTTCATCTGAAATACTGCAGTTTAAAATACATTAATCATAGTCTTGAAAATAATCAAGTCAGAATACCTGACAAAGGTATGTATATCACACATGTAATTCGTCAATCAGTACCATGATGAATATGAAGTAGTAGTATATGGGGTGCTAATATTGCTTGAACTGATAATGCAAGATCCTACTTATATTCTAGAAAAAAACTGGGCTTTATATGTTTTTACATGAAAACAAAATATTTCATGAATGGTTTCGTTTTTTTCAGTGAGAAAAGAGAAGCAAACCTTATCTCCAAACACAAAATATATACATATCGGATGGTATTTCAAATCAACATATAATTACAATTAATGTTTTATTTATTAAGAAAATTGTATCTTAAATCTTTATCTAGTCTTCATTGAATATGTTTTTCTTTTATTTAAAAAAAAGTATTGTTGATACAGACCTTTTTGAACAGTTCAAATAACTAGAACACTTGATTATTCTATCTTCTCGAAATAAAAATGTAGAGGCTCTTTATATTTATATAATTTTTTCAATACTGGTCCATCTGAAAAGGAACCTGTTGAATTAAAGGCAATAAAGTTGGATGTTATAGGTTTGTTTGGGGTCATGTCTAATCCGACCAATCTCATCCTTTGTTTGTTTAAGGTATCAAAGCTCTCACGACATATATATTTATCCATTATCAAGCAAATTGGTCGGATGCTATTTAGGTCAATTTTATTGCCATGGTTTTTTATTCTCGTGTCGAGAGATATACCTATAGGTACACAGTATAAATTGGCCATGCCGCATTGATCTCGGCTATTTATTGTCGTACAAAATGTTTGTATGTTTTTATCGAAATAAATATTAAGTTTAAAATCCATGTTGCCTCTTAAATGCAGTTAAATACCTTGCTAAGTGCCCCTGCTACAAATAACAAAAACGCGTTTACAAATAAGATTTTCTTCGATACCTTTTCCATAATCTAATTGTACTCATAAAAATCCGATTTTATGTTACGGTCAGCAGAAGTTAGATTTATCTACATACACTCCACTACAAAAAAATGTATAAGATTTCTTTTAAAATGGATATGGATTTCAGTATAGGGACTCTCTATGGCAGCTGCTGGTACGAAATATGTTACTTTCGTTTGCAAAACAATTTTGACACAATGAAACACTATTAGGATAGAAAAAGGCTTTTTAAGAGTTACATTAAATTTATGTGTGTTTACGCTTTCCTGCCTGTCAAGTCTCTTGGCATTTAAGCGTAAATATCTAGGTATATTATAACCGGTAATTGACGGGCCCTGTGTTACTTAGTGATGGTAGTGGTCCATACAGATGGCTGCCATGTTCCATACCAACTCTCTTCCACAATCGTGGCCATTTAGAAAGGCCACGTGTCTTTTCGATATTTCTTCGATTACGGCAAAAATGTAGCTTAATTCCGATTTTATCTCACATGATTTTTTTACTTAGAATAAATACATCAATTTGATTTTGATGATAGTCCTCCGTGACTAATGTATATTTAAATCTAAAGGCGTGTGTCATCATTTGATAGCACATTCTGCTAAATGGCAAATAATCTCTTCATATTAAAATTGTCAAGAGCCCTTTTAGCTTAAAAGACATTTCAAATTGTCAAAATAGTTGTTTTTAAAAGCATCTTAGATAATTAAAAATAACTTTCTTTTTTTTGTACGCAAATTACTATCATTTGAAATGAGGACGTGTGTCCTTTTTTTGATAACATATGTATTTTCGGAAATAACCGATGTATTAAATAAAAGTTAATTGAACATTAAGCTTATAAAACTGATACAATCAAACTTCCCTTAGATTGAATTGTTATTTCGCTCAATTTTTAAATATACTGTCAGCAATTTCAGTTTCATTAGACAAATGGCACGTGGAGTCGGTTTAAAATTTTAAAAATTTACATAAGTGGCATCACTGTTACAGTTGACTTTCACGCACTAGATGTATTATCAATTATTACAAAAGAAACTAGATACTTTCTTGATTATTCTTCCTCAACATTAAAAATTCTTAAATGACATTTTATATGTACTTTAAAACTGATGTGTCCTGAATCGTGAAAGCGGGAAAAGCTATTGAAATTTGCTTTAAAATGAAGTTCATCCCTTTTGATTGAATTCAGAATTGTATATATACACATTGTTAACTGCTTATTGCATAAAAAGGTTACCGAAACAACACATTATTCGAACTCAAGTCAAAGTAGCTTGTGGAAAACGTAAAGATTTACATGGATATATTAGACAAAAAAAAGTAAAAGACCAGGCGTTCCGGAAGGGTGAACGTCTCCTTCTTTATTAACGACACCGGCCATGTACTTTTAGTTTATCTATCTGTATAAATATAAATAATGCCACGTCCAAAGTGAGAACTGAGATAGTGAAAACACCGTTTCACATAGCGATTAATCATTGAGACTATTTAGCTTACCTTACTGACAATAGTACAATAATGCACATACCTAATGTGGTTAACATAGCCACGGTGTATATAGGGAATTTGTTACATTTTTACCATTGATAAATCAAACGTATCAGTGTGATACAAACTTTATATCTTCATTGCAGTGAAGATATACGAAATGGTTTACCTTCACATGTGATTATATAAGTTGCAGTATCGATTTTATATTGACCAATCAAAATGGTATGTTCTATTTACTGTCACAGATTTTCTTTTCAGATGCAGATGAAGCGATGGTAGATTAAGGGATTGTTTTTTGCACATCTTTAGTACATACATAAAGTTACTAACATATATAGTTTACGTAATTTATAAAATGTTTGTAAGCGAAACCTACAAGAAAAGAGCAGAAAATGGTAGAACTGCGTTCAACATGGCGTATAGTCTTGCTGTCAATCATGACGTCATAAGAACCTGGCGTCAAATATTACGCAAATAATCCCCGCACTTTTTTGTTGTTTTTTACTTTGAAAAAAAAGTATAGAAAATTTAATGGTGTTCCCTTACAATATCATATGTTTTCACTAGCATGTCAGAATATACCGATATTTTTAACTCGTGCGAAACATCGATATTCTTTCATACTCTTGAAATATTGATGGCATGCATCGGGAAAACATTAAATATTAACTATAAATTAAACGAAAGCAACTATGATTTTAATTTCAAATGAATTCAAGACAAAAATATTTGTTTTCCCTTTGCATACTTCGTTTTAAATTCTGTGAGTAAAGACTCATGAATGTAACCTTTGCTCTTTGACGTCAAGCAGTGTACTGTTGATTTGGTGAATGCTGTCCTTTGATTTAATGTAGGAGGAACTTGTTTAGGATCACTCTAAAACGAAAATACAAAACGGACCAACCAGAATGAACATAGATTTCCATATTTTCTCTCTGATTTTTATTCCGAAGAACATTTTATTATTGTAAATTTAGTCTATATAAAACACTTTACCAATTTTACAACCTAGACAAAGAACATAAACATGTAAATATAGAATTTGACACTTTATAATGATAAGTAATCTAAAATTCGTCCTCGACACGACTGAGTGGCAGGTTGATTCTAGCGCATAGATTACTCCCTAACAAACAAACCATTTCCGGATAATATAATCCGGAATTTAATACCCGGGATAAAAATGTTTTTGAAAATTGACATCATAAATCGTACGACACAGGTGTCGCTGATGCAGGTAAATTTGAATCACGATGTTGTATTCCACCCGCCCACTTGGGAACCCGATCCCGAGGCATTGGTATAGACGAGGACCTCTAAACAGCAGTAGAAACCCTCGTCACAATGACGAGGAAGGAAGAGTTTACGGCGAGGGCTAGTGTGTGAGAACCTCTCCAGTTTATCAATGAACGAAGTGGAGTATACTGGTGAAACAACAATAGTTTTACAATATGGATATGCACGCCCATTTCCTTCACGGCCTCCAGCCCTTCTCACGGTCCTGATGGAGTTGGTGGAGCTCCTCGCCTTGACTGGTCGCCCAGGTCGAATTTATAATAGAAGTGTATAAACATATACATAATATACAAGTTAAGAAAATGAATTTCTGAAATGCATATAGCTTTTTAATCATTTTGTAAATGTGAATGTCATAAAGCAACGACAACTATATGAATCATGTCATATCCAGTTCTTAAAGTTAACGTGAAAAATGGAAGGGAACCAAACTAAAACAATATCTCACACTTCTATCACTTCTTAACTTTCAAAAGTATGTCATAATAAAATATCATCTTCATTCACCGTCTACGCATCTTCTTATTATTGAAATATTAATTCGGGATAGATCTTACTCTTCTCGCTTGTAGCATCGAGATGTAATTTATCAAAGACTGCTTTTCTGCAGTATGAATAATAATAATAATAGTTTGAGGCTCTTATATATCGCTTTATCACAACCTAGCTCGTAGGTCGTCTCAAAGTGGTTCACAAATTATTATCCGTGGTTATAGGGCCTTTGCAACCAGCCAATACCTTTCTCAACTCCCTGGGGAGCATACAGCCGGTGCTGCCATTTCGGCGCTCACAGCTAGCATTCAACAATTCTAGCACTGTCCAACCACATACTATTTACAGCTAAGTAGACTGGAACAAGCGAAGTAAAGTATCTTGCTCAAAGATACAACACAGTGCCGTGACGTGTCTCGAACCCGCAACCCTTCGGTCACGAGCACGGCGTCCTATCACTAGACTACCGTGCCTCCGTAAAGAGTTTATATTTACCAGTATAAGTCTGTATCGTAATCTAAGTTCGTATTTTAGTGACTGTTTCATCAATCATGAAGTAAAACCTTGAAATAAAAATTTCAACTTTAAACCTGTTAATGGAACCATCATGAAGAGGAGACTTCAAATCACCATGCAACTCATAAGGATACAAAAACATGTCATATATAAATATCATACAACTTAAAAATGTCAGCATCCGTTGAGTATATGTGTATTTGTTACGATACTGAACTGGAATAAGGCTAATTAAACCGTAAATCACTGGGTTAGTTTGGACACCAGTTGAACGATGACCAGTTACAATTGTTTGGGCAAATGAAATGTGTACATAGTACACACATAGGGAGATATTAGCCAGGTTGGATAAGACTAGTAGTTAGCGCCTGATAAGGCAGCTCCTGCGAATTCCTCAAAATTGTATTGATTAATGTATATGCTAATACATGCACTGTAAAGCGCTTTAGAATGGCTTGTTCTTGCTAGATAGGGCGCTGTATCAGATGTTGTATACTATTATTATTACATATTCTGGTCAAAATTGCAGTGCATTCTGACCTCTTGGCCCCTAACTTTTAAAAACAAAATGAAGAAACGATAATTTTTTCAAAACATTTTGGTGAAAAAATCATATGTCGTGGACAATATGTTAACAGGTTTATGAGGTCCCAAGGCAAGTTCCCAGGATAAGGTTTGAGATTGTTTTCACATTCATTCACTTGAGGTCACTCTGCTGCAAATGTGGCCCCTTTTTCTCAATGACTGGTCTCGTTTCTACACTTTCTCATCCATCTAGACATTGACAGGCATTTCCGGTGACGATCTAACCCTTTAACGATCATTAGTAAGGACGTTTTTTTGAATGACCACTCGGTATACTGAATGACCACTGTTTTTCACTCTTAACAACATGACACCGGACTGGTCAGTATAATAGGGCTAGTTTGGCATGGTCAACTCCAAATTTTCACTTTCACTAAATGCATTGTGTGTCCACTTTACTTGTTGACGTGTATGTAAATACAACCCTGCATGAAGCACAGATATATTGCCATTTAGTATTTACAGTCTCATGAATCCGTAGGGAGAACCTGACAGGGTGTCATGGACACACAATACACGTGCTTCAGAATACAGATCTGTCATATTATGTAAATTCATATTCAAGTGCAGCTCTTGAAAAGGAATTTAGGGCTCCATAAAGTGTTGGTGTTAAATGTTTCCCTTCGAAACTGGTACACTATGGAAACCCCAATACCTGTTATACAGTGTACATAGGAGAATATCTTACAGGGCTTACACCGTCTAGATCCAGTTTGAATAACGCTTTATTAGCTTAACCTATCTTAAAATCAAATTTTGAAACTTATTTATTTTAATAACCATGTGCATTAGTTTAAGCATTTTAGCGTATATTTTTTACAGAGAACAGTTCGAATCCCAGGATAGGTTTATTATAATTTTTTTAGTTTTAAAAACTATGAAGATATCATCTTTTTAAATATATTTCTTTAGCCTAAGAAGCTTTATAAACACTGATTCTTGGTCTTCACGCAACTTAACATTATCTGTATTATATTGACGACTGTTAACACAAAAACACCCACTTTTTGAAAGAGAACAAATCTCCAATGGAATTTTTATCAAACGTCATAAAAAAGAATAATGTCTGAATGGGAAACGGCTGCATATTTATTGAGGCCATGAAGACAGATAAATGTCCCATACCTAATGCGACTCCTGCCTTGGGTTCGGAACAAAGACGAGCAGGCAGGAAGCATTCCACTTCAGTGGGACGACCGGGGACAAACGCTCAAACGATGGTGTCTTGCTCTGCTTGTTACACTGCTGACGGTCAGTGGTAATATACTGTAATAGAAAGAGAAGGAAATTTAAATATTCATGTTTATTTTTTGTTGTTATTTTTTAATGGTGTTAGGATAACAATGGCATATTGAAACAATTTAACCGTTTTTGAATTAATTGTGGTTGATTTCATTAGTTTGCACAACTTTTCATTAATGTTTTTACACGTATACAAAAAAATATCGTATTTTTGTGATAGTCTGTACACTATAAAACCTTGCATAAAATTAAGATAAAACAATTAAACTGAGGCAAATAAGAAGGCATCATAATTTTTTTATGAAATGTCAGTTGCTAAATTACTGGCTGATTATTACTGGCTGATTAGAAGGATACTGGTGCATATTTCCCACACAACAGGTGGCGAAGATCAAAAGCATACCACATACTGTAGTTCGCATTCCTATGAGAATTTGTGCTGCTGCAGTACAAATACAGAGAGGCTACATGTGCTACTGTATCTATCACAGTAGCACCTTTTTGCACACTTTGTATCGAACCAAAACAGGCATCAAGCACAGATCGCTGATGAATCTTGACTGAATATATTTGTTATTTTATTGTTTGTACATGCAGTCAGTCGTTGGTGAATCGTTCATTCGTTTGTGAAACGAATCCATCATTTTCAAATTTTAACATGACCTAGTGCATTTGCCACATGCATGTATCCAGACAGTCTGGAAGCTATGCAGAATCGAAACAGACCCAGTGCTACGCCAACTTATTAAAGTCTCATTAGATACACGAATTCAACAGGTAGCAAGCCATCCTCATTTAAAACTGCCTCCCATTTCCATCAAAACTGAAAACGATAAATGTCGAGCGCTTGTTTGAACAAATTTCTTAACGTAATAAAACTGCATGTAAAGTTTTGTTGTGTACAGACACCAAATCACGATAAAATGCATTGATAACTGACCCAGTATTGGAAAAGATCAAAGTCTCATTATAGAAGGGAGTAAAATAGTGCTAATAAAATAACAACAAATAGCAACATTTCCTGCAGATAAAGGCCAAAGGTCAAAGATTAAGCAAAACGTGACCATGAACTCTTGAATGAAAATGGTTTAATGATATTTATTGTCGTGCTTTCGTTTGATGTGTTATGTTCCTAGATTGTAATTCTTAAACATCACAAAACATCAGCATATCAAAATGCAACTACGTTATATGATTGACGTGCATAGTTTATTTTACACCAGCGTACGTCCTCTTCCTTCGTGATAATTTATTATATATTCATTCCTTGAAATATTTATTTAATGTAGATGGGAATTGCTTTATTTAGAAACGTTTCATAGATGCCATAATTGGTTTGAATAGTACAAATAGTAAGCAAACTTGATTAGGAAACAAGTACTGTGTACTTATATAAATCCTTCTCACCTTTTTAACAAACCATTGGTCTTAAAAATGACTTATATTTGATGATAACACTACACAAACGAAGAAAAGAAAATGTGTGTTAAGGGACAAAATACATTGATATTCCATGAAATAGTAAGTAATCATATCACTATGAAAACATTTGAGAGGTTTTCAAAATTCCACACCATAGTTGGTTGAATAAGACCATATCAGTAGTTTGGTGAATCTTTAAATTTGTGACGAAACTTTTACCAGCATACGCCTACTAGATTATCTTAGACTTACTGATACATTATCCTATTCAAATATATATCCTATTCAAAGCTAGATTTTTGTCACCAAACAGTAATAATTTCAAGATAATCTGCATAGTTTAGTTGTTTACGTATTTAAACAGTTATACGCTAAAAGTATAAGTGACATCGATTTTCACAAGAACAGGTACAGTTTACACAATATTGAATCTTGGACTGATTTCCTTCATGGACGTAATGAGTGCAGTTACTTTTTGACTTTGTGTAGCTTACTACATCGGCAAACAGCGTTAGATATCTCCCTCCTTGCTTTCTGTTGCTAATTATTATTTTAAAGCGCTATGCAGTTATTAAGCTTAGGACAATTATACATCCACCAGCTCTTTCGCCTCCTTTTTTGTCCGAAATCTGCCTGTGTGTTCAGCAAGCACCAGACCGAACCACGGTTTGTGTAGTCTGTTTTACGAGCCGCGGGGTAAACGTGTACACCGATAATACCCAGACAATCTCGTGAATATGGAAATGAATGAATGGGTGAACGTCATGCTTCAACAGTGCTCGATCTAAGACCGCTGTTCATGCCCATATAACTCATAATCAAAAATTAAACCTAGTTCTAATATTATTATCAATGAAGATAACCTTCTCATTTATATAATATATCTTTCAATTTCTTTGTTTCATATCTGTTCCCCCTTTGTTTAACACCTTATGACATTAGCGACTTGGGGCGAATTGACGGAAGACGAGCTGATGAAATACTATTAATTTACATTTGGGTGTGAGGTTTCTTTGTTAGAATATTTATAGACATGGACTATGTAAACGTCATATAAAAGGGAATCATTTAACTCTTTAGGCGATATAGAATATTTTAATTTCATTAAAAGGATTTCAAAAAGATATCAAAGACCGTTTAATTATAATTCATCATCGCTTCCGTAATAAAAAAATATACAAATAATGAAAAATGTTGTCAATGAAATTATACTGGAAAATTATCGTAAATCTGCCATCGATTTTGTATCCCATTAAGATTATCAAAAATCTGAATCAATATAGCACACCACATTAATTATTAATCTTATCACCGTTAATAGATATTGTGAAAATATTATTACACATTGAATTAAATTGCTCGTAAATACCATTAACAACAAATTAAAGGTTTTAAATATTTAAAACAAAATTACACTAACCCAAACTTGAACATCACAAGGGTGTTAATAGCTTATTTAGATTATATTTTCGACTTTCAAAAATTAGCATTGACTCTTGGGTTTAAAAGAACATTTATATTTGACATTTGTTGTTGCTCGCCATGATCCAAGAAAAATGCTATTTGACTTCTGAAATCGCTAAATTCTTATTGGTCAAACAGATGAACTCTATTATAGATTCAAATAATATTTTAATTAATGTTGAGAATGATGTATTTGAATGATAAGAAATCCCTGTAGCCGTTCTACCACAATCAAACACACTCAACTACACATCTCACTATATTTGAGCTATGTTGTGCATGATAACTACAATGCATCTTACTATTGAACCATACTCAACCTATGGTTATGATAGTATCAGCTCAGTTTATCTGTGGTTTGGATTAACGATGCACTTGGTTAGTTGGTTTTAATGTCTCTTAATTCCTAATGATTCTAATTGTACCTCTGACTGTGTCTGTTGAAGCTGTGGTGTATTTTTACCTATATTGCTTTGACTGAACTGACAATTTTTCACTGTAGCAAGCACAACGTGTATATTTTTGACCTAGCAGGCTGCTGTGGTATTGTAAAACACATTTCAAAAACAGTTACAATCATCTAGACTTTTCACGATGTCAAATGTAGTATACCAGCGACCTGAGACTTCAAACCAAAATTTGAATTTATTAAGTAAATTATAAACTGGGATATTGAGGATCCCCGCACCATTACCAAAATCTCAAACTACTAGTAAGCGTTGAAAACCGTTTTTGCCGTCATGACTATAAATTTGATAAACCATTTCTTGAAAGAAAATCATACCTAGCGGGACTTTTATGAGAAATAATAAAGATAAATAAAAGATTTTTTGTCATCGTTGTAAGTTTTGTTTTACCTTAGGTAAAAATAATTCTGAAACAATGTACTGAAAAGACTAAACCGCTAAATCAGCGAGACACCAAAACAAAAGGAAAGACAACTTGAACGCACAACGGAACATACTATTGGAGGATAATATACTATTGTGATGCACGTTATAACAAACTTCAGTTTGAGTATTACTGTTCAAGTGACTAATATTTAAATCGTATCAAATGTCTGAAAAGTCAGAATAAAATGTCAATGACTTATGATTTTTCTTTCTCCAGGTTCTGCATTTCACACTGATAACGGATACCTGTATACCATACAATATGTCTAACTGTAAGAAATGTAACCAAAATATTAATTTACAATATTTACATTTTTACTGAACTTAAACTCAATATACCTACTCAACATTTTAAAGGTTATTTTTCAATGAACTTTTCAGTTTGCGTATGAATACATCAGCATATTATCAACCTGGTTACTCTGTTATTACGCAGAGCGCTGGAAGTAGTTCTAACAACAGACTGATTTCAATTTGTTTGCGTTTTTTTGTAAGTTTTCAATTTATTTAAAGAAAAATAGTTTACATCATAAGTTGTGTTTTCGTCGAATCATTGCAAACAAGTTATTCATCTTACCAGGGCGACGTCCTACAGTGAGTGATGACGTCATAAGTTCGGTACCTTCCATAGTGTTAAACTTTCACAAGACCGATATTTTAGAAATTATCCAAAAAATATCGATATAGCACTGAATGTAAATATAAACCTGTTTTGTTAAGGTCTATGGGGTTAAAACCTCAATGGGTCTTGAGACAAAGTTCATGAAATTTGTCTCAAGACCCATTGAGGTTTATACCCCATAAACCTCAACAAAACAGAATTCACTCCTTAATTGTCCTGTACCTACCACAGTCAAAACAAAATGTCTCGTCGTTGTGAAAATATATCGAATGCCTGACCCCGACAAATCACTAAGGTCTATAATGTGGGTAGATAACGGGGCGGTGGT
>JAUMHH010165454.1:0-13590 GCA_032359455.1 Chlamys rubida | reverse complement strand
AAAGTTCATGAAATTTGTCTCAAGACCCATTGAGGTTTATACCCCATAAACCTCAACAAAACAGGATTCACTCCTTAATTGTCCTATACCTACCACGTCGTTGTGAAAATATATCGAATGCCTGACCTCGACAAATCACTAAGGTCTATAATGTGGGTAGATAACGGGGCGGTGGTAATGTTTTAAGTTTACTTGAAGTATGAAAAAATGTGAATATCAGTATTATCAATACAATTTGTCTATACAAATATAAATCTAATTTATTTTACAACAATTATGAAAAAGATGTTTTAATTTATAATGATCACTCTTGATGGCCCGAATAGAAGCGTGCAGAGGGTCTTAATGTGGTAGGTAACCGGAGTAACCGGAGAAAACCCACGTGGTCGGGCAGTTGACCCCATACCTTTTCACGCCGATCGGGGATTCGAACTCCTGTCGCCTTGTTGAAGGCGCTACTCACCATCCAGAATATCCAATATGTCTATCTTTGACTTTAGTAAGGCTTTACAGATATACTTTTCTGTTATGTAAAATAGAAGTAAGTCTAGTTTATAAAGTGTATATTATTCGGGTCGATTAAACATGTACATTTACAAAGGCAGTTTATAGAGATGCTTGGGAAAGAAGTATTAAAGTATGTATACGTAGTCTTTCTCATCGTAAGTAACAAACTAACAATACATGTATACTTTTACAGTGGTAGCCTGAAAGAGTATATTAAGTTTGATAAAATAATAATAATAAAGTATCTGATGAACTTTCACCTAGTAATAAATCAAATAAGTCTTCGACATGCAAATAAGTCAACGTCCATATTTTCCCCATTTGTTGATAGATTTAATGTTATAAACTTTAATCGAAATTCAGAATTCCTTGAATAGAAGGGAGGGGACGGCCATACGGCAATATAGATTTTGATGTGTTATATATGATGTGCAGACATACGACAACATCATGCACCTCAGTTTAAAGATGCTCTGAGGTGTGTCATTATATTTGCATAGTGCACACACATTCGTCTTCATTAATGTGCCTTACGCAGACAATTTTTTATTCACGGATGTCAAAAAATGGCGTTGTTTAACACGATGTTATATTTTTAAAATGAAAAAAATACCAATAAACTTATGACATTTCCGATACTATAGATGAAAAATGTATCGATGTTTCCTTTTTAAATTAAGAACAGATATAATATATGATCATTTAAATGACATCGTTATATTTGAAAACATTTGAAATACATATAACTTTTTAATGAATAAATTACATCCAACATTTTGTTGTTTGTGAACATTAATAAATGCATCGTTTACTAAATGTAATACTTACATATCACTATCCAACGTCGATTACTACAAATTCATGAACATATTATGAAATTAACAACAATGGTGTACATGTATCATAACAAGATTTCAAGATTATATTTACACCCTGGCACACTGCGTGTGGAACAAAAGGTCACATATTAATACATTCATACAGACAATGAATCCGAAGCAATATTTCTATTAGTATTCTATCAACAGTCTAGCCACTCCCTACAGCACTACATCGTGCGCGCGGCTCGCGACTACACGTATTTTCCGCGGGCTCGTCGCGTGTCTGTCACGTTACCTCGCGACCTGTCGTAGAATGTATTTAATGTTTTATAGAAGTGTGTGTGTTGCGCCTCCTAGCGGTCCCCGGCCAGGCTGACATTGTATGAATTTTAACAAGCTGGAGGGACCGACTTGTCTTCAGTACGATCCCATATAGATAGGGCTAGCATACACTATACCTTTGACTACAAGTCACTGTAGGTAATCACAGCCCGATATCACGATTACTAAAGATTTTCCATTTCTTTTGGATTTTAAACCAAGTAATAAAACTATAAACGGGGGCAACAATGATTAAAATTCTACCTTTTACAATAATATATTGCATTGATAGGAAAAATTAATCCTTTGAATATTTGATATCGTTAGAGTTAAATGATCGCAACACTGAACAAAGAATGCAAAAATTAATGCACTGAGTTTATAACTTTTCTTGCCGTCAGAGGTAAGGTTAAAAGATAATCTCGAAATATTTTGATATGATATAAAAGATTTAATTACCCAAACTATTTTACCTGGACGAGTGTTCATGTTTGTTATACATCAATGCAGTTAAAGTAACCCTTCTCTGGCTTCGTACGTCTTAACATATTTTTTAAATGTCGGCCATAAATTAATCCGATACATTTGAAACTCATGTGCAACAGATTACGTTTAATAGAAGAATATGACTACACAATCTAACAATCAATTAGGAGTGTTATTTTATTTTGAATAAACTTGAATGAAATTTGAAGTGAATTATTCATACTACATGTGTATATTTGGTTAACGATCTTACAAAGCTAGCGAATACAATGTTGAATTTAGATTAGTTACACATATGTTTATCATATCTAACAGAAAATATGAGAGAGAGACAGAGAGACAGAGAGAGAGGGAGAGAGAGACAGAGACAGACATATACAGATAGAGAGACAGACAGAGGCATAAACGGACGGATAGAGAGACAGACAGAAGCATAAACAGAGAAGAAATGATCGTGAAAAAAATGGGCAAAAATACTTTTTTTGTATAAATAGACCCTTTTTAATGGCTGCTTGCACAATTCGTGTCAGAATGTATTGCATACCGCTATAATAAACTTATTTATCAAATGTTGTTCTTTCTTATAAAACAGACCCAAATTGCTTGACGTGTTCAAGGTAAGAACATGCTAAAAGGTCACAAACAGTTAAGAGCTATTTAAACAACGGCATTGGAGGGGTAACAGCATTAATAGACAGGACAAAACTTGAAGTGTAAATAAATTATTACTTAAACACAAATAAATATGAAACTATTCTCAGATAACAAGAAAAGTGTACATATGTTCAAAATTGAAATAAGGGTGATTTAAAACCCATTAACTGACAAAGAACCTAATTGACAAGAACTAGTGTTATTTTTCTAGCTATATACATTCGACATGTCGAAGTTTCACATTTGTTGCCACCATAGAAAGGTTTGATTGGTGTGGCGTGTGGCGTAATTGTATACAGAGCATTGTGCTATCTAACCAGAAACATGGTTTATAGGGTGACATGTGGCGTTGGTCATTCATCATCAAAATGTTCGTCACCGTTGAGGATAATCTACCTCTGTATATACCTACAGCCATTAACTTGCTCTATGTACTTTAATTCTTCTCTTCAGTGGAAATTTGACAGAGGGGAAAACAAATTTATCATGCACACTTTACTTTATATAATTAATTACTATTAAGGAGTTTTAATAAATAATCTATGTAGTATATCATTGTTAAGATGTGAATACACTTAAATCATTCTTAAAGCATCTACTACTCATACCAAATAACATTGATATGACTGTGTATATCCAAATTCAAGAGAAGTCATCACTCTTTCATAAACAGACCTCATATGCACATCAAATTCATTGTTCCTTAAAGGATCCAGTATAATAACGTTTTGGTTGTAAATGAAATTTCTTATATAAGATATCATATGGTTACTTCACATTTAACGACCTGTCGCAAAGTTAATGCAAAAACAACTTGTGTTCATACAACGAAATGTTGAACTGTCCTTGTAACGTAGGTCAACGGGTGTGATAAATGATTGATCGATACATTCCTCCTTCTAATCAATATGGGTTTCCTTTGATATCCTGTCCTGATAATGCGGTTGTGTAAAGGCATGCAATTCGTTTGTTGCAAGGGAGGTAATACAAAAACATGGCATTGTTAATAAGATGGGAAAGAACCGTTGTTCAGGATTTTTTTTTTTTTTTACATAATGTACTGGATTGTCCAGTCTTTGATACGTTTTTGAAAAGCAATGACGGTTTAATACATGAGTATTGGGTCAAAAGGAACGCACATAACATTTAATGCACGCATTGCATCAAATTGGATCAAGCTACTTTTCTTGAAGTGATGTGTTGAGTCGAATTTTAAATTTTAAATTTTAAATTTAAATCGAAAAGTAAAAAGGAATTGTACAGAAATGGGAGAAATTGTGAGAATATCATCTGTGATGGCCATTATGAATCACGGACAGTTTATATTTTTTGTCAACTTTCTTTCATCATTCCAATATCAAAACAAACAGAAAACAGGTAGTGAAAAATAAAATTATTTAATTCTTTATCAAGTTTTAAATGAAAGGCTGGTGAGCACTTGTCGCAATTCGTAAGTGCATAAACGCACACATGATATGATAAGTGAATATATGGAAAGTATATGGCTACGTGGTGATCTTGATTTTGTCTGAAAAACAAGTTATAGCGGCAGTGAGGCATGCAGGCTTTCTGCCTTAATCATAGGTTGAAATGATAAATGAAAAGTTGTTTGTGAGTAAGAGCGAGGGGCGGGTTCTTAGGGACAGGTGTAGATGGTGTTATATGATATGGGTCTCACCAGGCACGCGTACATCAACACCAAAACGAGGCTCGTTGATACACACGTAGGTATAGTTATACTATATCACGGTATTATATTTAAGTCTCCAATCTTGTCAAGTTAAATCCGATCGTTCAAAAGAAGAAAAATGATATTGTTTAGTAAATTTAACATTGCATTCAGTAACAATAATAAATAAAATTATAGCACCCTGGTTTTGAAAACGAGGTCAATGACACATACAAAAGATGAAATAAAACTGGAATACTTTGTTTAGGCGTTAAATGTGTTATAATTTTTTTGGACTGGATGGAATGATAACATAATAAAATCATGTTGAATTCAAATTGTCTTTTTGGTTTTCATATTAGTTGAATTTTTTGTCTTTTTAAATAATTTTAAAAACTTCAATTACTTTCTAATAACAAATACACAGCATTGATTTTAATCACTCATGACCCTTATTTTATCCAGCAATTTTAATATGATATAAGTGTAAATATAACTTTTTCAATTGCAATGAAAGTAAATACACGTATTCTATAAATCTCGTACACACTGAATAACAATTACTATCCACGCAAACAATTAGTTTTGGTGGGAAAAACAAAATTGATAGCAAGAAATTTAACACGTCGTCTATTTTTTATGAAATTTTTTTTTTTCTAAAACTTCAACAAAAGGATCTTGTTATCTTTTCTACAGTACACTTGTATTGACACATTCGATATGGCTACAACAGTTCAAACATATCAATTGATTCTGAAGTAACACATATTTCTGATATGTATTTATATACAGTACAATGTATCTACATGTATATAATTTATTACAATGGGTCCAAGCGGTAGTTATAAGTCAACTTTTTGATATTATGCAATAGTTTTCTGTTTAAACACATGTATATCAAATGATATAGTACATATATCAACACTTTCGATACACCTAACAAAATATAGTACAGTGGTATACACATAAGCATTGCAAATACTTTATATTTATAAAATATTTATAAAATTTATAAAAGTTATTCTTCAATTATCAAATTTATAACGACAGTTAATTATCGATTTATTTTTTAAAAACTAATAAGATACTTATATACTTAAATACAATAATTATAAAATTCATAAAATATTTATAAAATGTATAGATTTTTTGTTTTCTTCAATTATCAAATGAATAATGACAGTTAAGTATCGATTTGTTTTTGATATTTTTTTGGAAGTAAGCTTGTTTATGTTATTTTTTAAAAGATATTTTTGCTCATAACATTTAACAGGAATTCGATAAATATGATAACAATAAATGTTGTTAATATTTGTTTTCCCTCACACGTAAACAACAAAAAGTGACCATATGCATTCATTAATAATCAGCACACAGATTTAGCGAGCCATTATTTTCTCATAATAAATTAAACCCATTTTTTCAACAAAGCAAAAACAACAACAAAATCCATATAACACCAGAAGGTAACTGTTAGCTTGAAGATAAAGACTTACGTTTTTAATCAAAGATCTGCAGCTAAACAAATAAAAAACAAATAATAGACAAATAGCAAAAATCAATAACTTTTCAGAGCAGCGCCATAAAAACTACAATTTTATCAGTTTATAAATGATCTTTTGAATATGGCGTCTTCTCCTTTTTCGAGATCCATTCACATTTGGCTTACAGATATCTTGAATATTATTTGACATTTATCGGTGAATCACGGGAAACACTATAGAGTGATTAAGCTTACTGGCCGGGTTGTCAAGTATAAAGAAATAAATGTAGGAACTTGACATTGCTCGCACGACTCCAACTAATCCTCTCGGTTACGCAGTTTTACAGGTGGTTTAAACGTAGAGTTAAACTTATTTGAACTTAAAAGTTCTATTATATAGAAAAAATATTATTTAGGTTTACAATTAAGACTCTAAATTGACCCGATAAGTAGGACACTTGGAATGAGACCAGATGAATTGATACAGAGCTCGCGCCATCAACTGATGGGTATCCACCGTGTCGTTATAAGCACAATAAAGTAATATTGGGGATAAGCAGATTCGGGAACAGAATTAAATTAATGTTTGGGCGTCGAACAGTGGGGAAATATATTGTTAACAATTTTAGGAGATTTATTCTACTGTACATTTATGTCGTATACCGAGCGGAGCCCCAGATTCCAGGGTAGGGAGCTCGTCCAAATAGTGGACACAGTGGAGACTATACCGTAGCATTATCAAGTATATATTTAATAGATTTTTCCGGATTTTTTTATAATTTTTGTTTGCATTAATATATCGCCATTGAAAAATGATTTATAGTTAGAATTAAGCAAATAAATTTAACACAACAAGAAGATATATGAATATAATAAACTTAATATTCGATTTAGACTAAATTCCACTTGTATTCAATCCCGTGTCTACGACTGAATAAAAACGACGAGTACAAAGTTCATTCGTAGAATAATGACAAAGCTGCTTTTATGAAGGGGAAACAGGTCTTATCGGCTAATCTGATGCGTACATTGTTCATTGAGAAATTGAAGACAAAGCTTTGTTTATGATATAAAGAAGCTCGCCATACCGTCAAACACAAGGTGTCAAACAGTTAACACCGGAGTTCTGAATGATAAACAGTATTCATTGCACGGCATTATTTATTTCGTTTTCAAAAACATCTTGCCAAGTTTATCTCGCTATGCCTGACTAATTTATTTAATTGTGCTATTAGAAACATCGGCTTTCGAAATCAAAACCTCCTAACTGTGAAGATACGTTATAGCCCCCACTCGTCCGTACCTGACGGTTTTCATTCAGCCATCTGTCGAGGCAAAATGCCGGGACACTGGCGCGCGCGGCGCACGCGAGGTAAACAAAACGTGTCGCCATTGTTGGCCTTCTGCGCGCGAGTCACAGCGTGATCGATGAACATAGACATGAATTACTTTACACATGTGATGAGTACAGAACGAAATCGTTTCACCTTTACTCTAACCAAACGGCTTTTTATTGGGATAATGGAACCATAAGGTTGGAGTAATGTGGCCAAATTACTCTAAATTGAGGTAAATTTGTATTTCGCCAGTCAAACGTACCAATTGTTTACTGGTTCTTGGTGTGTGCAGTCACGCGCTACATAATATTGATGTAGACTAGGACGCCCGTTGAACGGGTCATAAAGACTTCTCTATAAATATGTTCTTTTACCTTCTTAAATATTGAGTCCGCTCATGTAATCACCCATATATCAACGGCGTGTGTCATACAGCTTTCACATTCCATTAATGACCCAAGCGACATATTTTCTGACTGGAAAACATTGTCATTGCCAACAGAAGTGTTCATATAGGAGGCACGATAGTGGTATGACGCCGGGCTCTCGACCGAAGGGTTGCGGGTTTGAGTCACGGCACGGCACTGTATTGTATCTGTGAGAAAGATACTTAACTCCGCTTGTTCCAGTCTACTCAGCTGTAAATGAGTACGTGGTTGGGCAGTGCTAGAATGCTAGCTGTGATCGCCGAGATGGCAGCACCGGCTGTATGCTCCCCAATGCCCTATAACCACGCATAATAATTTGTGAACCGCTTTGAGACGACCTACGAACTAGGTTATGATAAAGCGGTATATAAGAACCTCGAATTACTATTATTATTATTAGTTATTCAAATTTTGTCTTCATTACAGGTTCTAAAACTAGGGCCAAACATAAAATACTTTGTGTTTCTGGTAACCTTTCCGACACGAAGATTTTGTGCTTACCCTAAACGTTTTAAAACTATTTTCAAATAAGCACTGTTAAGGCCAAGGTCACTCTATAAACCCCATATATATATATTTCTTAAATAAGAGTTGTTGCCTACCTCCAAGAAACACACTTATTTGTATTTGGCCTAGTGTTGATATTTTGATTTTACACTGATATGACAAACTATTTACAATTTTATAATGTGTAAATAAATGTATATCAAATCTGGATGTACATTTGCTTTAGGGAGTGTATGAGTGTGATTTATTTTATTTACATTAGGCTATGGTACATAATTATTTATAGCGTACGTAATGATGCGAATAGCGTTCTGTTTTTCTATGCTTATCAACAGCATCTGGTGTTCTAAAAACTTCCGCTATCATTGTGAGTCAATCAATCAGTTTTTTTAAGAATACATTGTATTAAATTGCACCGTCAGCATGTATTGTTTAATGACTCCCCAGTCTACCTGAGCAATATTTTGGATTGATCAAATTCCAATTTCGTATAAAACATTTTGTATGTGCTTGAAGGTATACACCAGGAGTCATTCCGGAGGGGTTTTAAGTAAATTAGTTTTATCTGTTACAGTTAAACAAAAAATATTTACATGAAGAATTACAAGATTAGTGAAATTTTAAGGATTCCCGTGCCACTGTCAAAAACTGTAATTAGGTATGGAAAAATGTTTACTCCGGCATGACCATAGCTTTGATAAATCATTTCTGAAGAAAAATATATATACCTTGGGGAACTTCATGAAAAACAAAGAAGAAACAAGGATGGTATAAAAAAACATATAACTAATCACAGTATTCGAATTAAAATGTCAGCAGGGCGCTAGACTGGGATTCGAACCTTTGACTTCATATTGTTATAATTATAACATCGCTACAGCCGCGGTAGCCAAGTGGCTAAGGCGTCTGACATTATGCTACCCCTAGCCCTCCATCACTGGGTCGCGGGGTTCGAGACCTACGCGGGGCAGTCGCCAGGTACCGGCCGCTGGTCGCTGGTTTTCTCCGAGAACTCCGGCTTTCCTCCACCATCAAAACCTGGCACGTCCTTAATCAAATGACCATAGATGTTAATAAGACGTAAAAACACAAACAACCAAACCCAACCGCTATAGCCGACTGAGCTACCTGATCAACAGAAGTGTCCTTACCCAACGGTGCTACACTTATATCCAAAACGAAATTAAAAAGAGGAGGTTGTGGTAAATACGAATTAAACACAATGCAGAGGGGCAGTGATCCTTAAAGATAAGAACATGTTCTCAATTACTTGGCATTTCATCATTTTTATATTTAGAGTCCCTGTAGTGTCACTATAAGATGGTGGATGTCTTAAAATTGTTCAGATTTCGGTTGTTGTTTTTTATCATTCGCCGCCGTTTATAAATGTTCAAAATACGTTATCTGAAAACAAAGACAACTGGAATAGTTTGGTCGCTCCAAAGGATTATGTAAATTAATCTTCCAAACCAGAAATCAAACCCTGCCATGTTGAGTTGGTGGAATAAATTTGAATCTGTAATATATTTAACTCGCCTTTTGTGTCAATTTGTAATGCTTTTTCTTGTTCAATTATAATAATCCATAATAATAATTCGAGGTTCTTATTTACTGTTTAATCACAACCTAGTTCGTAGGTCGGTTCACAAATTATTATCCGTGGTTATAGGGCATTTGCAACCAGCAAATATCTTGCTCAACTCCCTGGGGGGCATACAGCCGGTGCTGCCATTTCGGCTCTCACAGCTAGCATTCAACAATTCTAGCACTGCCCAACCACGTACTCATTTTCAGCTGAGTAGACTGAAACAAGCGGAGTAAAGTATCTTGCTCAAAGATACAACACAGTGCAGTGCCGTGACTCAAACACGCAACCCTTCGATCACGAACCCGGCGTCCTACCACTAGACTACCGTGCCGTGATTTTTTTAGGATATCTTATTATATATATATATTATATGTTTCAGGCAACAGCAAAAAATACGAGTGAAGTTCTTCGGGAGACTCTGTACACTGTACGCTATCATCATGTCGACAAGGAATTTCTGCTCGGCAAAATTTGGGCGGACAAGATTTAGTTGATATTATTAATCACAAGCGAAACAAAATACCTCTGATGTCGGCCTACTTGAATTATAATAAGAAGATAAGGCATCACAAGGTTCCAGAAATATTTTACAGAAATGGACCCGTGTTGGCGCATTATTATTTGCATCCAACACCGGAGGATGACGGCATTTCATTTAAATCATCCACTGTTGTGCATCTTCATGGGTTCTGATCATTACATACAGATGGCGAACCAAGTAGTGTTGATCTGAAAGTGTTTGAAGATAATGTCTGCCTTGTTCAATCAACCAAGACACTGGCAACGCCACAACCTGACGCACCACACATGGGAGAGATAGTGTTCGATCAACCAATCAGGATACATGCTGGGAAAACCTATACTATATTTGAACGTTCTAACAAGGCGAAATGTTATTATTTTCAAGACGGGAAAGCAAACGTCAAACATGACCATGTTACAATTGATTTCATGGATAGTGAGAGAAGCAGGTATACTAATACAAACAGAGGTCAGATACCATATCTTCTTCTCTCACTCTGACGTTGTAAATAAAACGGACATTCTGACTATACCCTCTTTATTAACCCTTCACTGATATTTATTTCACAAAACGCTATTTTAGCCTACCGTCGTTGGCATATTTAAAACTGCTTATCTATTTGAAATATATTTTAACTTCGATATCTGATTTTGCCGTCATGTCTGATTGTTCCTGTGACGTCATAGTATCGTTTCTTTTTTGTGTGCTATCTATAATATCCTCGGCGGTGGCAGAACCATCTTGAACATGTAAAATGGGAGACAATGCAGTGAAAAGTGTGTGGAAAGGTGGTCAACGATTTGACCTCTAAGGTGGATTTCTTATTTACTAATTTAAAACAACACATATCATGTACAATAAAGAAGTGTTTTATTATGTAGATTTTGATTATGGCATGTACATATAGATGTTTAAACAGGAATGATTACGACAAGTATGATTATACCACAATAATTATTAATTGTTATTGTTGTCATAAAAGTGGATAGTTTAATAGTTAATCGGATACTAGTTTATGAAATGAACACGGGCTATTTGTAACACGAAAACTATTACATACAATTGACACCATGAACACAAGAATGCCAAGTACGTGATGCTCACCTGGATACCTGGCTGCTTAACAACGTTATTAAATGGTACTGTTTGTGAGTTGTTTTACGTTCTATATCCGGACATACGGTACCAATACCGTTATTGTTAGTCTAATGTTAACAGCCATGGCACCGTCTAGTTCTTGAACAAAGGACAGCGTATCGTTACTGATTAAACAGACGACAGTGTAGGGTTACTGATTGAACATAGAACAGTGTATAGATACTGATTGGACAGAGAACAGTGTATAGATACTGATTGGACAGAGAACAGTGTATAGATACTGATTGGACAGAGAACAGTGTATATATACTGATTGGACAGAGAACAGTGTATATATACTGATTGGACAGAGAACAGTGTTCCGTTACTGATTGAACAGAGAACAGTGTACCGGTACTGATTGAACAGAGAACAGTGTACCGGTACTGATTGAACAGAGAACAGTGTACCGTTACTGATTGAACAGTGGACAGTGTACCGTTACTGATTGAACAGAGAACAGTGCTCCGTTACTGATTGAACAGAGAACAGTGTACCGTTACTGATTGAACAGAGAACATTGTATTGTTACTGATTGAACAGAGAACAGTGTTCCGTTACTGATTGAACAGAGAACAGTGCTCCGTTACTGATTGAACAGAGAACAGTGCTCCGTTGCTGATTGAACAGAGAACAGTGTACTGTTACTGATTGAACAGAGAACAGTGTACCGTTACTGATTGAACAGAGAACAGTGCTCCGTTACTGATTGAACAGAGAACAGTGTATTGTTACTGATTGGACAGAGAACAATGTATCGTTACTGATTGAACAGAGAACAATGTATCGTTACTGATTGAACAGAGAACAGTGCTCCGTTACTGATTGAACAGAGAACAATGTATCGTTACTGATTGAACAGAGAATAGTGTACCGTTACAGATTGAACAGAGAACAGTGCTCCGTTACTGATTGAACAGAGAACAATGTATCGTTACTGATTGGACAGAGAACAGTGTATCGATACTAATTGGACAGAGAACAGTGCTCCGTTACTGATTGAACAGAGAACAGTGCTCCGTTACTGATTGAACAGAGAACAATGTATCGTTACTGATAGGACAGAGAACAGTGTAAAGATACTGATTGAACAGAGAATAGTCTACCGTTAATGATTGAACAGAGGACAGTGTACCGTTACTGATTAAACAGAAAATAGTGTACAGTTGTAGATTAAACGGAGGACAGTGTATAAGGTTACTTATTGAACAGAGAATAGTGTACCGTTACTGATTAAACAGAGGACAGTATATCGTTACTGATTAAACAGAGAACAGCGTAACGTTACTGATTGAACAGAGAATAGTGTACCGTTACTGATTAAACAGAGGACAGTATATCGTTACTGATTAAACAGAGAACAACGTAACGTTACTGATTGAACAGAGAATAGTGTACCGTTACCGATTAAACAGAGAACAACGTAACGTTACTGATTGAACAGAGCAAAGTGTACCGTTAGTGATTGACCAGAGGACAATGTACCGTTACAGATTAAAAAGAAAATAGTGTACCGTTACTGATTAAACAGAGAACAGTGTTCCGTTACTAATTTCGCAGAGGACAGCGTACCGTTACTGATTTAACAGAGCCAGTGTAGCGATCCTGATTGAACAGAGAACAGTATACCTTTACTGATTAAACACAAGACAGTGAAGCGTTAATGATTGAACAGAGGACAGCGTGCCGTTACTGATTGAACAGAGGCCAGCGTACCGTTACTGACTCAACATAAAATAGTGTACCGTTACTGATTAAACAAAAGACAGTGTAACGTTACCTATAAAACAGAGAACAACGTACCATTACTGATTGAACAGAGGACAGTGTACTGCTAGTGATTGAAAAGAGGACAATATACCGTTACTGATTGAACAGAGATCAGTGTAACGTTACTGATTAAACAGGACAGTGTACCGTTACTGATTCAACATAAAATAGTGTACCGTCACTGATTAAACAGAAGACAGTTTACCGTTACTGATTGAACAGAGGACAATTTACTATTAGTAATTGAAAAGAGGACAATACACCGTTACTGATTGAACAGAGATCAGTATTCCATTACTGATTAAACAGAGGACAGTGTACCATTACTGTTTGAACAGAGGACAGCGTACCGTTACTGA
>JAUMHH010165443.1:0-16947 GCA_032359455.1 Chlamys rubida | reverse complement strand
TAAACTGAGTATCAGTAAGCAAGTATCAGTAAGCAATACTGTCATCATTATAAACCTTAGGTAAACTGAGTATCAGTAAGCAAGTATCAGTAAGCAATACTGTCATCATTATAAACCTTAGGTAAACTGAGTATCAGTAAGCAAGTATCAGTAAGCAATACTGTCATCATTATAAACCTTAGGTAAACTGAGTATCAGTGAGTGATGTTGGCATCATTATTAAGGTTAGGCCAACTGAGTACTACCTAGTGATATTGTCACAGCGTTATTAACGCTGAACTTGATAGCTATAAATAACACTGTATATATATACTATATTGCTTTAGAAATGCGTTTTTTGTCTACATGCTTCACATTACAATTCTGCATGATTTGACTACAACTATATCAAGCCGCGCGTACTTAAATGGTATTATGCATATCTTGTGGCATATTGTTTTATTTATATTTTTTTCGATTTATATAAGATCACGTTATTTTCTTTAATTGTAGTTTTAAAACAACGGATGGAAATTTCGACAAAAAAAAATCAAAACATCGAACAAGTATGCCTTCAACATAATTAAATACATTAACAGTATATATATATAAAGTATTCACATTATTGTGTATTTTTATTAGGCCAAAAAATAAATGTAAGATTAATGTCCAAAGTGCCAACGAGGGTGTAAAGGCGATACGGTGTTGACGGGTTTATGGTGGGAGGCACGCCGTAAATCAGACAGGCCTTACTCTGACAAATTTAGGTTTTATCATCCCCGCTACACGCGTTAAGTGACAAATACAGTTTATATACATGACTTTTAGCGGGCCAGGCCTACGGGTCTGGTTACGCAGGCCTAGTAGTGCTGTTGTAACCTGCTAGGCATGCATTAAATAACGGACTAGGGAGAGTGTTGTCAGTTCAAGCGCATACGAATCACATGGAATTCACATTCAAAGTTGAATGGGAACGTGATAAAAACCTGTTAAAGATACAAAAAATGTCCCATATAAAATGCAGCAATGAAACCAAGTTAATTTCAGTAAGCAAAGCTTTGTGTGCCAGTATTATTCCAATTCACTAACCATCCGATTGTAGATCCGTATTTTACACACACTGCTTATACAAAAAGTTTACTATGATCAGCAACTCGACTTTATTTGATTAATATGACCTTAATATAATTCCTGTGACTTATCAGCTTTAAATGGTCATTCAAAACCAAACGGTAATAGTGTGTACAGTAGTTGTGTCGGGAAAGACACTGGAACTTTGCAGTAAAGAACAGAGAGGTGCAAAACGTCACGTTATGATGTGGAATGGAGTTAGAATGTCAATTCATGCTGACTTTTCTCTAAATAAGTATTACGGTTACTTTTAAGAGTTGCACTTTGTTGTACATATATGAATAATTTAAAGTGCAATTAGTTGTAAACTTGAACCACAATATTATTTGAGACCAAACCGATTAATGAAATAAGTGATTGCTATTTTTTACAAATGTACTTCGAGTTTTGTTTTATCCGTCTATCTTGGACAAGTATGACGTCGACATTCTGTTTGACAAAGTATGACACTTTAGACGACAAACTTCAAAAAGTTTTATAAAACTCAATGTTCATATCATTTCATTCTTGAAAGTGACTTTGACGCAAAAACTGCGTTTGTTGGCAGGGTCTCTCCCGGCATGAAACCATATTGAAGACATCATTATCACTCCCGGACAGTGTGGACACGTTACCGTCTAGGGGAGATGCGGACGCATGACTACACGCCACGGGAGATCTGGACATATGATAAAAATCCTAGGGAAGTCTGGACCAGTATAGTTGTCTATGTCACTGACAACGCCCCTGTCATGACCGAACTGGAAGTCAGACACTTTTAAGATCCTTCTGGGCTTTGCTGGCGTACATATAGTTCTTTATATCACAGGCAAAGTAAAACTGCTGTTATTTTCATTTGTTATTTGTTTTCTTTTTGTTTGTGTTTTCCCCCAAGCATTTCAAGCACTCATTTATTTTAGACATTGGTTCAAATAAGATTCTTTGACGATCTTGTAAAATGATATTGCTCCAGTAGTTTAAACGGTCAACAGAAAAAATAGATAACAAAATGGAAATCATGAAAGCAGATTATTTTTTTCTGAATTACTTATGCAATCTTTCTTATTTCAAGGGAAAATCATAAATTCCTTTCAATGAGGAAAATGCAAATTGTTTTGCAATACGATTAGGGTTTACGGTTAGGGTTTGAAACGCTTTATAAAAAAATAGTTTTTGCTATTAAATAATTCCTTGTATGAAGCACTTTTTGACAAAATAAGAATCTATTTAAAGTAGGTAAGAAACAACAGGGTTTTGTTTAACATTGAAATAATAGCAATCATCATACGTAATAAAGGCTTTTAAATTAGTAAATTTGTGATGAAGTGCATATCACTTAGGTGTTTCAAAATTGTCTAGGTTTGCATTACTACGAGACAAGGCAAACCGTGTGCACGTAATCCAGCAATCTCTCTTTTGAACGTAATATAACATACCCCACATTGATATGGTATTGTTTTCTTAAGATATCAATATTGTGTATGTAAATAGGATGCCCTACATACATATTGCACTTGCATTAAATGTTTTTTGCTCTTATTGTCTAATTCTTGCAAATAGTTGAAAGGTAAACTTTGCATACTGTTAAAAATAGCACATTGCTCGCTATGTCAACTGTTGCTAGGTAAAATGCCTACATTACAATAAGAATCACACATATTGAAATGTCGTCCCCATTTTATACAAATACATACCACGGTCAACTCAAAAGAATCTAAGGTTTATTTATACTTTATTTCTTGTATAGTATATGGTGGTGTTTATTAAGGCTAACTTAGATATTTTGTTACCTCAACGTCGCTCATTTAAACCCTTTTGATTCACATGTTTACTTTTGACCAGTATCATTACTGATGCCTCCGAAATGGAAGAAGTAAAGTGTTATCTTTGCCTGGCTTTGTGCTTCTAGTGATTATGTCTGTATTTCTAAATTACGCTTGCTTTTGACGTCACGTCGAAGTTCGTAGGGAGAATCAATTATTATTTTAAATACATACTTTAATGACGGTGAAATATTTAAGTCAAATTCAATATATTTAAGGGAATGCAATGCTATTTTCAAAATACTAAAAATTACTTTCATTCTTTATCAATCGTCAAAGGTAACAAATGCTCCAAGCAGGAAATTACCTTTTTCATGCATTCGTCAAAATACATGTTTAAAATAATAAAATAAAACAATACACATGATTTTATCGAAGTGTTCCAAATCCTAATAACCATTTACCTTTAAATGCTTTTATCTTGCAAGAGTGCCTTCGACCCGTCTGGGATCCAGGTATCTCCATACAGAAAACAGTTTGAGGGGTGAACTTACGGGGCCAAAACGACGGACAAGTCCATGTTACTGACATGTATACAAAGAGTCAGTCTCACATACATGTATATATTGAATGACTGTTCTAGTTTTAACATACAGTGTACATAAAACAATGCATTAGGGCTAATTTGTTACTCGTAAATAAATCAGCACAATGTGCCAACTATTAAACCTGGTGCGAGATAGCAACTAATCAATCAATATATTAAAGGCAGAATATCCCAGATTCCTCCACAAGAGAATTGGCCCTTGTCCTAGGTTGCACTGATTTTTCTCGTATGGCGCGGGCTCCATAGCGCGCGTACTAACACATTCCATACATTTGCGGTGAAAAGGTCTGTAATTCCCTGTTAGTATCACCCCTCTGTTTCTAGTAATCATACGCCGGATAGGTAACTGACAAATTAATTGTGTGAACTACAGGGACTAATTAGAAATGACCGTAGGCAATTCCACGGTATCCTGTGTCTGTCTTAATTGTCTTATTGCTCGGTAAGTTAGTTTGAAATTATATTTGAAACCATATGCTTACCTGTACATGTCTCACACAAAACGTAGATTTCACACTCATCTCGTATGCTATTTATACTAACAAATACCATATTGATAACTTCCATGGGTATAGGGATATGTTTGAGTTGATGTATTGGCTGACTAGGCTTACAACATGTGGTCCCAGTGACGTCATCTATACCTGTCTGACCACAAGGCACATATTGACAGCAGGTACACACAATATCATGTTAATTACTGGAGCATCATCAGTCTGGCCGATACGTATACTGGGACGGTATCATCCTCAGTATATGATACACATTGTCTGTATGTAAATATCAGGACACAGCTGTGTTGAGTTCCATTATACCATAGATAACATAAGTTAACATGTTAATCAAGGATGTCTTCGTTATATTATAAATGTCAATAAATTAGGCAAATAAGGGGATTTATAACACTTTTACGTTAAACTAAAAACAAAAACACAAAACAAAATTTATAAAAAAAAATAATAATTCGCACACACAACGAGCATACACGGAATATCGCTCCTCAAAATTGATTTAACAGTGAGAAATCAAGCTAAATTCACAAACATTGAAATGCGTTTAACCTATTCACCCCTAAAGTTACATTTGACCCTCACGAAATTAAAGAATGGACAAGTTCAATTTAAATATGTAGGGGTGAATGAGTTAAAAATACACTTGAATGGAGACATACAATAACGACCGTACGAAACGTTCAGTGTGTAGTAACGTAACGAGCCAGTATATCTGTTTACAGAGTGATGTCTGTTAAAACATTATTTGTATCCAAAATTACAACCTTGCATCTCATACTTAATGCCCCTTTATTTACCGGTAGCTGTTGTTAGAGATTATTGGCGATGTCGATTTTCCCCCACATTTATTTCAGAGAAAACACACCATTTTGCTAATTATGATATGGTTGTAGTCGAGGTATTCATACGTATGCGTTCCTTTGCATCTGACCCATACCATATAACCTTCAGATTCGAAAGCTCCTCATCATTTCGCTGCTTTTGAATGAAATGATAATGCACATTATGGACATTTCTTGGTGTTTTCAAAATACTTTAATGACCGTAAAATAGTTTATAAACCCTTTTAAAAAGGCATTTCGAAAGTCAAATTGAGGATTTTGACATGTAAACACCCTCAAAGGACCATCTCCCTAGGGCATGTGTAGTTTCTAAGAATCTTTGCTCTTTGTTCAAAACTACTAACAACCAATAAATAAGCAATCGTGTAAAAAAAAACAGTCCGGAAATTGAACACTTAACGTCTGAAGCATGATACTAGAAGGTTCTGACACATGGAGTAGTGTTTTACACAATGGTATGTGTCATCATTATTACCTCAAATTTGTTGTATTAATACTTGTTATATATATTCAGTACACTACCGTTTATGATTACTGAAACATAAAATTATCCATATTGATGTAAATCTCTATTCATATCCATGTCAAGTTATAAATAATCACAAGAAATATGGAGTAAGGAAGCACTTGTTCAAAACAATATGTGTTGATATTATGGTCGGATTAGTCGAGTGGTTAACACTCTGGCTTTCCACGCAGGCGGCCGGGGTTTGATCCCCGAAGTCGTCGCACGCATAGATATTCAGAGAAAGTGTTTTTCTCATGCCCACACAACTCCAACAACCCAGGTTGAGTATAAATTGGTCTGGGGTGAATGTTGCGGTATCTGTGCTGTAGCATTCAAGTGAGGTGGCATTATAAATGCCGTTGGAAGCACGGTCCCACTACAAACAGAACACATTACATTCATTAAAATTGTATTGATTAATGTATATCCTAATTGTATTAATTGAATATCTATGTACTGTAAAGCACTTTAGAGTTGCTTATGTTAGCTAGATAGGGCGCTGTATCAAATGCTGTATAATAATTACCAACAAGACTATTGATAGATTACAGTTAATCATCAAACGGAACTAAAGGGTAGAGTATAGTGGTAAATAAACCTAAAAGTAAGTACATTAGTAAAGGAGAATTAGACGTTGTACACTTCATCAGTATATCGCTCAATGTAACATGTATAAGGATGTAGAAGACATATTGTATGTAGCTCGCCCTACACATTTGTTACTCTGTGTAATACTATGAAATATTTACTTACAGGTGAACTATCTCTCTAATACGTATCAGACTGAGTGTCGCGTGTGTGTCTTTATCTTGATATAACTGTTTACTATCTGGAATTCCAAAGTTTACAAACTTTTTTTAATCGCAATTCACCAGTTGAAATTAAACATAATACATTATTATTATATCAGGAATGTATTTATTAACTAGAGTATGAGTAACGTATTCCCTCACTCACTGTTGATGATAGCCCCGCCTTCATCTGTGGTTGCAGATATACCGATATCTTTTAAGTAATTCCTCGTGAAAATGAAGAATAAAGACAAAAACTCAACAGAATTTATGTGATAGTTTTTAAACAATCTTAGACCGTATGCTTGTAAGCAATCATATATCTGTCATTACTAACTCCTACACATTTAGACAACACCCCAAAACCACGCAAAAAATGTTCAACTCCTTCACATTTAGACAACACCCCAAAACCATGCAAAAAATGTTCAAACAAAACGTATTATGAGTATACAATGATACAACTAGATATCAGTACTGTCAATATACGCTACTAACACGTGAGAATAGCGTACGTTGTGTTGTCCTAGAGTTGTCATGCTACTGACATCAGTCCTTAGGTATTTAATCAATGGTCTTTTTTTTATTTCACTTGTGTTGTGATGAGTCGAGACTTATTTGCGTCAAATAGTATGAATTGAAGTAAGATAATTTTATTTCATAATACCATGGTGTCGCTCCAGCATATTTCGATATGTAACGCGTTGTAATTGTATCAACACAGCCATTAGTACGATACCAGGACCCGTATTCATGGAACCGCTCAAACTCAGATTTTGTGCTCAAGCCTTATTTCTTGTTCCATTCATATATAAATGAATAATCACTCTTTGTCAATGATTTGGAGAGTATCGTAGAGATCTCAAGCAGAAAGCTGTTTAAACTGTTTACACTTGACATTTCTACTGTGTCACATGATTTAAGCGAGTTACAAGTAAGCCGGTTTGAGCACAGAATTCATGCTTAAACATGAGAACGGTTTCATGAATACGGGCCCTAAACATTCCTACTGATACCTATTTAAGTCACTGGACAGATGACATATCCATAGTATGCAAAAAAATATAAATTTGCTATACTTTCGTTCTTACGTATGACTTTTAGTAATAATGTTGTCCTGTTTTGTGTTGATGCTAAATAGTTGGGATATACTCGTTCTTTTATGATAAAACATGTTGACAATAAAACTTGTATGCAATGTACGATCACTCTAAGTAGTGATATACGTAGATATAAAGTACCACACTGTGGTATCTAGTGAAGATCATTTAGACATATTATCATTCATACAAATGTATTTCGTGATATTGTAAGAGATTATTTTTATCGATTGTATTGAGAAGGCATCAGTAAGTAACAACAAAGTTTCAAACGTTGGTATGTTTATGACTTTGTAATAATGATTGGAACGTTTTCAAAACAGATATGAAATATGGAACTGCCGTACAGTAGACACGATTGACTACAACATTTCAACCTGATGAGGGGAAAATCGAGAAGGAAATGACACGAAAGCTGGGGTTGTTTTCAGTCGAGAGCAGTGTGTATACTGCTATTCAGCGTCATGGTGCACGTGTAGATCCTAATCCTCGCGAGCAGTGCCTTACGTACATAGTACTTCCCAGTGACTGCCTCCCCCGGGAGCGTTGGAACCGGAGAAACGAGCGCTGCAGGGGGCCCCACAATATCATACCGCTAAAATCTCGAGCAAATTACTGCCAAGGGGAACTATAACGGGGTCAACACATGCCGGGGAAGGTTCGAGCTTTCTAACTTTTCTGATGACTTTACCACAACACCGTTGGACGATTTGACAGAAATATACGTTGATTGTGCTAAAATGTGATCAATCAAATATGTCTCTCACGGCAGGGTTAAAATCCCGCCGTGCCAAATCTGATAATATGTATTGGTGTGTTTTTTCTTCCTTTCATTGTGGGAAATTTCATTCACAAATTACGTAAATAATCGTGGTTTTGTTTTCATTAATGATGCCTGCTTTCATTTATCATTCATAAATAGGGTTGTAACTGTAACAGGAAATAGATATCAGATAACAGAGGACAGTCACCTGCAATTAACACATCTGTGCATCACAGTAGGATTACAGCACACGTCAAATTGGCATTTTCCGTCGTCCGTAAATTAATCGTTTCTGTTAAAGTGCAAATGACTGTGATTGTCAGTTACAGACAAATAAGTATCATGCTTTTCTTGTTGTTTTCTTGGAGTTCACAATTTTTAAAATTATATAGTTTCACAAAACCGCTAGTATCACACAACTCCAATTTTACCTCGAACCACCATTGCTAATTGATAAAAGTTCACAGTGAAACTAATGCTGTTCTCTAATACCTATATTATATTGTAAATATAGATATCTATATTTGTAAATTATTATTATTTTGATTATTTCAAAATGCCAATTACGTACTCTTTAGTTTTAACCGTATTTTATACATGTCAATTTACATGTTCAATTACAAAAGACATTGCAGTGTTTAATCATAATAGTTATTATATTCTAACTGCATTGTATATAGTTTAATACAAGTACCGTTTCAATCAATGACCTTAGATGTTAATAGGACGTTAAACAAACAAAATAAAACCAAAACCGTTTCAATCAGAATATACAGTATAACACCAACGAATTAAAACACGTCAGAAAACGAAGTGTATTAAATAATCATCCATTTAAGATTATAAGTTAGGTGTAATTAAGTGACAGTGTTTCCACTAAACCCCAGATCTGTCTATTACCTAAGCATTAAGATAGATTAAGACAGAACTCCCATGGGTTTTTTCCAATCAATTGTGTTATAATGGGTATAATAAGAACGCACCCAAACCCCACATAGGTATGCAGATGTTTAGAAACAAGCTGATCTCAACAATCCGCATTTAGCTGGTAACAGCTTGTCTTCATAACGCCGGTATTTCCTAGATAAAAGGAGAGGGACTATGTTTTCATCACAGCTTACACCGCTAGGATATACCCATCTATACAAACTATGCTGATGGCCCGAGAAAAAGAACAACAAATGCCGATTGAATATTTCTAACACATTTATTCTAGCACTGGAAGTAAGTTATGTACAGCCTCGTGATGGACAGATTTATTGGCGGGGAGCTTGCAAGCACGATTCCCTGGCGGACTGATCTCTGGGATGGATGAAGTAATTAGTCTACCCTGGTGTGCAACTTTTTCTAATTAATACGCGTGAAACGACTTTGGTTCGGAGATCAAAAGACCGCTCTATACACATTTCAGAGATTGATCGTAGGAAGTTTTCAAAACATTTCCACGCGGACGGTTGCCCAAACTCAACATTTTTTCAAAGGTTTAACGGTTGTTTCCATGTGATGTTCTTGTCATCAGAGTAGGAGTACGTGGCGGTGAGAATCCAAGCGAGGATGTAGGAGTAGGATACCTTAGATAATACACTCATTCGGAAATATGTGATTTTACGATAAATTACCTCTGATCATTTGATATCGAAAATGTTTAGATAGGTGTTCATGATGAGAATGTCAGATAAAATGGGTGTATGTCTTTAAGAAGTCATTTTCAAGTGTGCCACCGGGATTGTAACGAATACGTTCGTATTTGCTAGCAACAGGAGCACATCATCTATGTGTGAGGTTATATTCTAGGATAATGAATATTTTTTTTATTAAAGTATGTGAATCATATGAACAATTATTTCTTCCTGATATCAATTTATTATACCTTTCAAGAGACAGAACCTTCCATCTCATAAAAAACAATAATGAAAACACAATAGGAAGAGAACAAACCAGGCAGCAACACTTATGATTTTATATAATCGAATTTATTCAAAAGCAGTTGATTTGTGTTGTTGATTCAGCATAGATATTTTACTTACAACAAAGATAAAGTTATTTTAACATTAAAAGATACTTTATTAGATTTAAATCAGAACTATTTACCATGATTATCTCTACATTTCCCCACAAAACAATGATTGAAGTAAGATATTTTGTGTACAGTTGTATGATAAGATATACATGTATATTGTGTGCAAAACAAAACAAATGTAATACAAAATTACAAAATATGAATCAAATTCGATCTAAAATTACCAGGAACAGGTAAGAAAACACCACGAATTTCCACACATATCAGTAGCTCCAGAAGAATAAGCATTTCCGGCACCACATGCACGTATATAGGTACTCAATGGCATTAAACAAAGTAACATGTATCCAATGATACCTCATGTAGACATTAGGCCATGTTGACTATACAGTTTTTGAAATAAATAAATAAACGGGGTGTACAATCAATAATACAAGGAGTGATTATGAGAAACGTTATTGTCTCGTATGGAAAATGACATTTGGTCATCATTTTTATCTATCATATTTTTTTGTGTCGTATATTTATGGTGCAATGCATATTTAAAACGCTTTACAATTGTTGTCAATAAGAAGCAAGGACTTTCAACGCAAAATTAATCCTATAAACACATCAATTGTATTTGTGTCACAATGAATGGTATGAAATGATACGTGATGTTCTTGGTTTTGTTGTATTCACCTTTTTAATCCCTAAATACTTGTTAATTCTAACCAACCTCTGAACAACTGGGGCCTGGTGGATACATAATTGTGACTGATTAAAGGATATGATATTAACGCCCCATCAATATAATAGGCCATAAAGGATTGATAATGGCTATAACAAACAATCAAGGGGGACAAAATTACATTTCAGAATTAATGGTACATAAGGGGTATTCTGAAGCATCTGCTGTAGATATTTCTAGTTTAACGGGGTACGAATTTTACAACTTTAATCCTCTACAACGATTACGGGGTTTTATACTGCATTAACAAATTACTCTCTTCAGTTCTCTTATAGTTTTTATATTAGCAAAGAGTTCGCCGAGGTTAATAATAAGCCATTTTTATTCAGACTGCAAATATAGCCGAGCAATATAACCATTGTTGTTTAAGGTGTAAAGAAAAGTTACTCTCCTCCTATATAAGGATGAGGGATACTTTTATTTTATTATAGTATCTGTGTTAATTCTCTCACAAAACAACGGTGTCATATTCTCCGTAATATTTAACATACCGAGCGGTAATACATGTATTCGGACACTAACTAATTTCACACCATAGTTTAAATTCGTTAACAACTGCTCAATTAATTTCTAATTTAATTTACAAATTAAGAAAGAAATAAAAACGTTTACAAATAGAACATAATTAAAACCTCATTCCGGATAAAACGTTCATCATTTTCTGCTTCCTGATCATTGAGTAACCATGGATTATATATGACAACTTTGAAGAGGCCATTTCCAAATTACCTTTTCTTTTACAGGCAAAATGAAACGAAATTTAGCTTCAAGAACAATCACTGGCCTACCATCTCTGGAAGTAGGAAAGGACATTAACCATTCTCGAAATATATGTCTCTGTGTATAGTGTTAATATATCATAACAGTACTCCAGAACCTGTTTTAGGTGTCAGGATGTACTTGATAAGATACGCCCTGATGACCGTTCAACTACTTTACTAGCCGAACTTCCCTGTGGATAATCTTCATTCTGCGTCATCATAATGTCTAAACTAGGTGTCGATTTATGGACATGTTTTGAGGAAAATACATTTCACTTTTTATTCTAGACTGCCCCGTCTCTATAATTTTGAACTATTCAGAGAAAAATTAGACTGAATTAAGTTTGATCAATTGGATGTTTGAGAAAATTCGGCAAACCTGGATGAGATAAGCTAATATAATATTGCTCCTGGACAAATTCTTTACAAAAACTAAGGGCCTGGCAACCAGTTCGTCTTACACAGTTTCCAAAGTTTTGGTAAATGTTACAATAAGGGCTTAGCACCGATCCCTGCCTTATTCCTCTTTTACTTGTTTAGTTGTGGGTTTTACTGTCATCAAAGTTTTATATTTTAGTGATCGAAACATGTGTCTTAGGTAAAGTAAGTTTGGTATATCATGCGTTTACTGACAGAGTTACAGAGTCAATATTTATTGGAGACATTTTTTCACAATTGTGTATGTTAATGTTAGAATTATATAGACTGCCTCTATTCGCGACATTTTCATAGAATTTAATATCGTTGATGACCTGTATATCATGCATTTGTGGATTTTATGGGAGGCAACTTGACAGAGACCACAGGTGGTGGCGGAAACACCTCCCTCCCCAGATCTACTGGTCCCCATTTCCCCTTTGTGACCAATTGCTATACAATTGAGTCCTTTTCTTTTGGTTTCTCCTTTGTTCCTGTGTTATGATTTCGTATAGACTTTTGGTTCCGAACCTGTGTGTTGATGCTGAAGAAATGTTATTCTATCTCAAATGATAATAGTTTTACTTGCATTGTCATCTTTCATAACCAGTATTTACTACAAATATCATATAGTGATAATAATGATGTTTTCAAACAAAATGTCAAAACATGTATTCGTTCAAAATATTTTCTATTTTAAACCACATTTGTAACTACAACAGGACATTGTGTAAAAAAGTAGACAACGAGGTTAGCCTATGAGCTTCCTGCATTTTATGAGTACCCATGAAAACCTAAGATATTTATGTCTCTTGATATCAAATGTATGGTACATAAAGATATATACAATTACATTTCAGTTCAGATAAAATATTTTATAGATACAGATATAGTTTAAAATATGTTTAGAAGTTCAGCACTTAATTGTTACAACTAGTAAACTTATATAATGATAATTGCAATAATAAGTGGTATTTTTCACTACATTTTTGACATATTAGCATACTTCTATAGTCTAGCGAACTATTTCTAACAATATTTTGAAATAATGGGAATTTTGCCGTAAGGATGGTTAAATATCCAAAGTTTTAGGTAAATGTAAATAACGCTAAAGCTAATCTAAATGACAGTTGGGTGTTTTATCAATTATGTTTAATACATAATGGATAACAGATTCACCAGCTCAAGCACAAAACAAGGTAAATGTTACATCGCTGATGTTGTATTAATTATTTAAAATTAAATATATGCATGTCCTAGATTCAAAATGACCAACCTATGATAAACGTTTACAAAAATACTGAAATTTCTACAAATAATAATTTTGAAACAATTGATCTTTACGTATTACTACGCTGGTGTAGGTAAAGATGGTCAGACATAGATGTATGCTACTCCGATCCCTTAACTACGTGTAAGTTTAATTAGTTTGCTTTTATCGTTATATAGAAAGCAAGATTAACTTACCGATGGAAATGCCATTAAACTTCACTTATTTTAAAGGTGTCTTGTTGAATATAGATCTTTCCCGCTGTAGGATGCCTTAATAATGACGAAATATGATTTTTCCTTCAAATATTTACTTACCAGGCAGCGAGTTGAGAGGTCGAGTTTTCATAATTTAGCATTATGTAAATGTTGCACTAAAGTTATGATGTAATGCTGTTCTAGATACATGACCGAGTGTATGTAATATATATATTCACAGCGCAAATTATTATTTTGTCGTTTCGAATGATTTTTATTGCTGATCTTCCTGCTTTAACTCATTGACATGGTTTACCATATAAAAAGAAAGGAGAAATTATGATAAACACTATCTATACAGCAATTAATTGTTATCTGAGATGACATGGGCACTAACATCCAAGAGACTGTGGTGATCCCTACCTACAGTGTATAAGCAATTCTATATATGTTCATATCCTGTATCGTCAGTGTATCTCAAACCATAGCAGTGGGCAGAGCTGTACCGAAATCGACGGAAAAGTCCAGTATGATACAAAATGATGAGGTGTTAATAATCGTTAGAAAAGATTTTTTATGTACCATGCATTACCGGCATGTCATTCCGCGTTGTCCAAAACAATGGATTTCACTATTAAAATCTTCACCTGAACCTGACATTGATTGGATCTGTCAACAAAGGTGAAGTCACACTTCCCCGGGTCACTGCTTGTACAGACACGATTACGTAACGTGTCCACATAGTACGATACACTCTGGCTTTATTCCTCATCGAGGTTCAGTTTAGTTACAGAGCTGTTCTTCACATCAATACAATACACACAGTATCAAATCAATACACGTTTATATACCATAGCAAATTAATACAACACACGTCTATATACCATAGCAAATTAATACAAACACTGTATCACATTTACACTCTTACTTACTGAATCACATAAAAAGGGAGCCATGTCAATCTTTTAATTAATAGGATTATATGAGATATCGTTTATATTATAAAGGACTGGTTATAGGTTTATGAGATATCGTGTAAGTCAGTGATAAGATATTTTAAGTACAGTTCTTAATATTTTATTTTATTATAAGGTATATGAACTTTATAAGATACCTTATATATCTTTCATTATAAAAATCTTTAATATTTTTTACGAAACTATATAATGTCTTTTTGAGTTTTATTCTCCCAACTAATACCCACGTGTTTAATATTGAAATCTCGTGTGGGATACGAACATGGGTGCACTCAGTGACCTTTCCTATGATGACGTCACTATCGGATCACAGTCGAAGGTCCGTCAAAACGTCGTTTAGCTGACTGTGCCAATCTTGCCATCTGCAACTGAAACCATCTCAGGAAAATAAGAGTTATTGCGCAAGTTTGCCCTGAACGTCTTGCATGCATTTTAAATTTTATGGCATACCTATTTTATACTGTACCTTTTCCGTTCTTTTCAAATATGACCTTATGTTGTGTATACGTTATCTGGAAAAATTGCTACATTTGGTGTTGCATTTGCATTGACCTCGTCCTGGTTTACCAAAATTAAGAGATTGGAGAAAAAGAGCCAATTATTATGTAGGCATGTGGGATATGAATATTCTACATATTATACTCTCAAATAATATAATGTAGCATCTCTTATACAAGATATATAAGATATGTTGTATGTTATATGTATCCCATCAAAAATAATAAAAAAAGAATACCTTCAAAAAACTGCTCCAGACAGAGCCTCAAAAACAATGAAACTGTAATAAAATATGAACATAAGAAAGATTTACATAGAGACACTTGAAAAAGTACAAGAAGAATAAGATAATGGGTTCCTGGAGGATAAACGTCTTCCTCTTCATAAGGTCAAATCCAAGTAATGCAACGTCCTCAAAATCAGACTCAGGGCAGTGGTAACGAAATGTCAAGGCACACAAATGAGCATTACAAATAATAACCGTTATATTACAAAAACAATAGTGTATTTTCCTATGAGGCGACCATAAACCGTCTTGGGTCTGCATCTCTGGAAACCTTGTGCTGACAGTTTGTCCCTCAACAGTTAACATCAATCACAGAGATCGTGATATTTCGTAGCAAGCCCTTGAACACCGAATCAGGGACGACATGTAAACGCCTTAGGTTGGAGAAGCCGGGAGGTTACTATCAATAAAAGAAAAGTTCATAAGAGGCAATCGAGAGAGAAATGTGACTGATGCAGAAGAGTCACTGAATGTCCTTGTTTAGGAGAGTAAATACGATCGACATTTCGTGTTATTGATAGCACATCGTCAATATATCTGAAAGAAAAATTGAAGGACTTGGCTGGGTTATCGTTTTCGTTCTCCAATTTATTTTTAATAAATTCAGCGACACATGAAAAAAACAATAGATCGGCCAGTAGAACTCAACAAAGAGAGTGTTAACCAGGAATTATAACCAGAAACTGAATCATTCTAACAATTTCATGATCAATATATTTAATGTTTGCCTTTGCCGTGGGTTTTTTCACAAAATACTCTCCACATTAATGTACAGTCGTATATTTACATCGCCTTTCGACTTTTTTTGGGAAGACAGTTCTCATAATAAGACAACGATAGCGTTCCTACCGTATGCTACAGAATGATGTATGGTAGTGTACAGCGTGGAGAAGTCAAATGTTTCGCCAGAAGAAACATTTTTGAGGAGAGGATGCTCAAGAGTGATTAAAACATGTTTTGAGATCTTAAAAATAAATATACTATTCATTCCATTTCCACAGTAAACAGTGCCACAAAATCACTGTCACCCGGATGTAATAGTACTAAGAATGATAGTAAGCATTGTAGATGACGATTTGGTTGAGCAACTTGCAGAGCCAAGGATAAAACGTTGTTTAAAAGGATTCTTACCAAAGGACGAAATCGTGATGAAGTTTGTGATGTCAATGTTGGAGTTAAATACCGTAAGAACTTAACTTCCATTGACCAAAGGACGAAGTCGTGAAAAGGTGAGTACTGTAATTATCCAAGTTAAAATACCCAGAACTACACAACCTGGTACCAACGGACGGGGAGATCTGAAATATTCGAGTGCGTTATTGTTTCTCTGTAAGAAGTTCGACTTTGTTTCGAAATTAGGCTGAATGGTTAAAATCATTATCGACTCACACTCAATGTGCTGTATTTTCGGTGTTTTGAGGGGTTATTCTATAATTAATTTTGCGGTTACTTTTAAAAATAAACTGCATCTGAAAAATTTGTCAAAAATTACATACATGAACGAATAGTTTATAAAACTTTTTTCATGCGCGTTCTTTTTAAAAATTGGCCGATTGTGCAGCCATTTTGAATATTTAACAAAATGTTATTCTTGCACTCTATCTCATGCTAACTTTTCAAGTTTTTGACACTAGCATGATCAACAAATATGTCATTGTATCGCCATTTTAAATTGTTAAGACAGTTGTTTTACGGTGTAAGTTTCAGATGTTCAATATAAATGTGTAATATAATTTTTAAAAAAGTACAATGTTCATATTTCACTACTTATATAACTCAACTGAAGTATTTTTGGTCTTTCATCCTGAAAAAAGGT
>JAUMHH010165432.1:0-16949 GCA_032359455.1 Chlamys rubida | reverse complement strand
AACTACTAAGGGGCCGGAACTACTAGGGACGGACCGGGTAGGGGCCGGAACTACTAGGGGGCCGGACCGGGAGAGGCTGGAACGACTTGATACGTCTGGGCCCACCCCGATTATTTGGCTCGTTTATTTATAGCCAGTATATATTTTCAACACACATGATTATCTCATGTACGAGTCATTTCCCCCAAAAATTTATGAGTTAATTGTTTCCTTTAACAATGTTTACATTCAGGGTTCGACTATAACACCAGTCCTAAGTCCTGGACTGAGTAAAAAAGAAGAAGGACTAGTAAATGTTCCATACCTGTTAGTCCTGCAGATTAGTTGATTAATTTAGTGAGGAAAATAGTTAGTGTCTTACAATGACATTTACTTAAAGCTTAATTACACACCAGGTAGAGCATCAGTCTAGAGTTCAGAATTCCCGGATTCAAAATCCTGGTCTGGCCATGCATTAAAATGTTCTCTCCTGTTACAAAAGTATCTGTGACCAATTCTAATTTTAAGTACCTATGTGTGCATGCTTTGCATACCGGTACATTGGGGATATTAATAAAAATCTGCGCTTTAAATATTGTACATTGTCTTCAGGAGGTATAGAGGTTACATGGCGCCTATTAAAAATTTCTCGCCGTGTAAAAACCTCTAACATTGTTTGAGTAGAGGTAAAGGGGACGGAGGTAAAGACTAAATGGAAAAAGGATAAAGACTAACTGTCAGACTTGTGATGGAAATGGACTGAGAACGATCGTCAGCTACCAGGCAGCTCAATGGGTTTGTGAGTTTGCTCAGATGCCTAGTTTGAATCTTCTTCTCCGGTTGAATTAGGAAATTGACGGGAGAAGAAAATTCAAACTCGATACCTCGACTGAACTCTATAGACATAAATGAATTATTAATTATTATATCGCAGGTCTGCAAAGAGGTTTGGTATAAAAACACAATTATATAATAAACATGTTGATGGATTCAGTATGACATGGCAAAACACTTTTGTAATGACATAGATTTTCACAAGCACGATTGATTGCATTTTGTCATGGGATTTTTTTGACAACCATCTGTTTACTTTCGTTTTCATGCAGTCCGCCAGTTCGCTATAGGTTATTGTTACTCGGGAAACAAATAATATACAACATACATCAATACATGACACTGATTAAGAATGAATCTCACCTGCTGTTCAGCTGACAAGAGTTGAACGGTTCCGTATTTTGCAGCATTTCCTCCTTGGTACATAACGTTGTACTGAGAGACAAAAAAATTGGCATATCCTATAATATCGGGGTCGGATATGTCGGCCGTGGAGTAGCCACCGGGAATTCCAGAGCCATAACAGCAGGCTACAATACAACTTAAAACAATAAGAACGTTCATCCTTGCTACTCCAAGTGAAATCTTGGCTGTTGAAATCCCTATGTGTGGATTTATAAAATTAACTTATCTTCGTCTTGTGACATGTTTATATACAATAAACAACGCCACCTGGCGAGAAGATGTTGAAACAACGTGTAGATAAGTCGTGAAGGCCTCAAATTTAAGGATGCACCCTACTACTACTACTACTACTGATATTTCTTTCCTTCTTTACCGAATTTTTACAATGTTTACAAACTTAACTTACATTTATATTTTAACTAATTTTTGGACTAAATAAAGGACCCCATCGGAAATAAGTTTTTTTCAAAACTTTCATGGGCCATCCTACAAAATGTAGGTGAAAGATTACCAGTTCAAGATTATTATTCACTGTCTGTACCTCCAATATTTTATGTGATATTCATGCAAACTGTGATAATACTACTACCTCGTGCTGAATATACGCTTTTTACTTGAAATAATATAATTTTAGTCATATGCATTTTGTGATATCTGAAGGTTAGTCTTTCATCAGATACCATTCTGTGATCTCATTGCTTGTGTAATGTAATTTTATGTTTGCCATGCATCTTTTACCTGAATAAACATTATTATTATTATTATTGTTATTTCTTTTCAAAAATGGCGTGTCAACTTTAAATAAGGCCATTAAAGTTTGTCAATTTAATTATATATATAAAAACCGGAAGAGCCTTGTGAAGAGTGAAAGTAGCTCTATAGTTCATAGTCGGTCGTTAGACTAAATCTTATTTTGTTTCTATACAATTGTATATATATGTATAAATATAAATCATTCTATTCATTCATGTATGTTTCTTCAACCACGTTAATTAAAAGAATTGGTTCCAACCACAGGGACATAGGAATTTGTTTCATCTATATTTTGACCTGAACTAAGTTGTTCAGAGTAATTTAACCGTTTTAGGGGTTTAGATAAAAAAAATATGAAACTGAAAAGGAACATTTGCGTTAGCCTCGCCCATGTCATTATTTGTTTTACTAATTTTCATCATGTCATTTCGTAGTCTTCTAGCTGAGTTCAGTGTAGGCGGACCCGAGGATAAGCCTCTGTTTGACTTCTAGCTGAGTTCAGTGTAGTCGGACCCGAGGATAAGCCTCTGTTTGATAACAGGTCTCCAGATTTGTGTATGTTTGTATGGGTTTTTTTGTTGTAAAAATGTTGTTTTTGTTGTTGTTGTTTGGTTGCTCGTCTTATGAGATTTTTCTATTGGAATCTCTCGCTTTTATTTGATACTGAAGAATCCCACTGCAACAATGACACTGAAGATAAATGGACGACGACTTTTACTTTAGATGGGAGTAAAAATGTGTCCTAATGGAAACTGGCAGCTTAGAGCTGTTGTCTTTAATACTAGAAAGAAATCGCGAAAACGTTAACCGCATCGATGTCGACCTAGTTCTTGGCGGGCGTTGTGGATGAATTTTGACCCTCTTCGTCGACTGACTGAAACATCTCTCGGCTAAAGATGTGACCAGGATTGCATCTGATATAAACCAAATATTTGGATCAGATTCACACATGAGTCTGTAGTTATAAATGTCAACAGAATACTACTTGTGCAAAAAGCCTTCGCGAGAACATCAGCCGATTCTGGTTGAACGTGTGTAAAAGGCGCGTTGAGGCATCTGGCCCGTATTCAGGAAACCGTTCTCATGCTCAAACATGGATTCTGTGCTCAAAACAATTTTCTTGTAACTCACTTAAATCATGCTAAACGACCAAAAAGTCGAATGTAAATATTGAGAACAAAATTCGGCTTTCAGTCTCTTCATTTTTTCCAAATCATTGACAAAATAAGAAAGGTCAACAATCTACGAGCAAGCATCGGACACGACCAAACATCGGACACGACCAAACATCGGATAATGACCCGTAGGGGTCACTAACGACAAAATACAGAGCTGATCAAAATAACACACATTATATCAACGGACAAGATTAGTTTAATGCATCTGAAAATGACAACACACGAATAAGGCACTAATATCGAGGAGATGATTTGTGTCAATGACGTCATCCCAACGACCAATCCATAATCGACTTTCATCGATATTCTTCTCGGTGGACGAGGCGATGAATCTGAAATATCAAACAATAAATAATTTAACATGTAAAACTTCACGAGGAAACGTTAGTTTAAATGGGGCAAGGGGCCGCAGTGGCCAAGTGGTTAAGGCGTCATTCTGCTACCACTAGCCCTCCACCACTGGGTCGCGGGTTCGAGGCCTACGTGGGGCAGTCGCCAGGTACTGTCCGCAGGTCGGTGGGTTTTCTCCGGAAGCTCCGGCTTTCCTCCAACACCAAAACCTTGCACGTCCTTAAATGACCATAGCTGTTGATAGGACGTAAAACACAAACAAACCAAACCAAACGATTTAAATGTTAACTTGAAATACAAGTTTCCTTTTCAACATTTTCTTGTCAGTAGCACATACTAGAGATTTTATAGACAGGCTGATGACAGTATATATTTGATTTTTTTTCTGATCGATACTTAACCACCGAAGGACAGTACGTACTTAGGGAGGTACAGGGTACAAGTAGTTGATCTGACCGCTCTGCGAAATTGGCCTTGTCCCTCTTACGAGATCCCTTGGGCTTCCATAAGCATCTTCTTTTAACCTGACATGGGGCAGTTCATGTGAGAAAGTTACAAAAGTTTACGTTTTGGCTAGAAAATATGTTAATAAACTTATACATGTTATTCGATTGACTATACCTAAACACAAGGGAAATACGATTATAAGGTTGAAACAATGCGAATATAAAGTATTTGACTCCTAATTGCATCAAAACTTACATAAAAGAACAAAACGAAAGACAAATTTTCGAAGGCAACCGTAAAAGTCCACATTCAAAGTGTTAAGAATTTGACAATGAAAGGGAACGAACTGATTGAACAAAGTTGATGTAAGACTACAATACACCTACTAAAAATTGAACTCAAACATAAGTCGCTAGTGGCATCTGTACTTACGAGTTCTCCATTCCCTGAACATTGAAATCATGGCGAACAACCTCTCTTTGGTTCTGTTTCCAATCGACGGCGCATGTCTCAACAGCAGGCTTAGAAACATTTCTTTATATTTCACATAACTAATTGTCGCAGGCTCACTAATTCCATCCTCGATATTCAGGGGTTACGCTCACTTGCAGAGAGCGAAAGTGAGCGTAATCCCTGGATATCGAGGATGACTAATTCAAGCGAGTTATATGTGTAATTTTGGCCAAAATGTCCACGTAACTCTATGGGAAGTCAGAAGGACATATGGGAAAAAATGCCCCCAGTCAAAATTTAACTCTTCTGAATACTCACTATTTAACAATTAAAGTTTCATTATGCATGTCCATAACTGTCATTGGTATCTAGAATACCCATGCCAGGTCGGCAGGCGATGGACACTTTCTCGATTTCCATTGCGGTGAAGTAATGTTCACATAGTTGTAGACGCCTTAAATTAAAGCTTCTTAGGGCGCTTTTTGACACAGTTACAAATTTTGATGGTATTTACACTTCCGATGCGCTTGAATAAGCGGTATATTCAGGTGTGCAGATAGTACCGCGCGTCGAATTAGAACTGATGCTTTTTTACAAAACTTTTTGAGTCTGTTCTTAAAAGTGTTTGGATTTGGAGAGTTAACCACATTGTTTGGCAAATTATTCCAGATGTCTACCAACCGTTTACAGAAGTTGTTAACTAGAATCCCGTTTCATTAATCTCGTGGTCCAGCCGATAAGCGACGAAAATGTTTTAAAGATGAATTGAACCTGGAACAAGTGACAATTAGTCCTTAGATAGATATGTGATGTAGTATGGCAATATAAATGGGATACGTTCCTTATGTTGAGCGTTTCATTAAACAAAGACACAGGGCTATTAATATATAAGGAGTGCTTGGATAACGAACAATCTGTCCTTCAAAAACCAACCCTTAAAAAACCAAACATGATATCGTGGTTCGCTGATGACCCTTCACAGCATACAAATAACAAAATGATCGTGTATATATATATTGTAATTTTCCATTCATAATCGCCTTTTTATGGAAAGGACGTCCCTAAATAATTCGTGATCTTGATAAAATAATTTTCCAATTACAATCGCCCTTTTTTATGGAGAGAACTTTTTGTAAATAGTTCGAGATCAACTTGATAAAAAAGAAAACCTTGAAGTTTACCGGAGAGAATTCCTTATTTAGAATTTAGAATAAAACATCAAATTAATTCAGTTTCTGAATATATACGTCAGGAAAAGATGTTTTCGTCTGATCGCAGTCCGGGTCAACCAGGTAATGTATTACTTTACATTGACGAAGTTCAACTGTACACAATCCGGATTAACGATGTTCTACTTACACAATCCGGATTAACGAGGTTGTCATACACACCATCCGGTTTACTGTACTAACAAAAATACTAAGTTAACCGGGGAGAATTCCTTATTTAGAATTTAATATGAAATAGGCGAGACCTAAACAGCGGGCACACATACACATGAAATTACTGTTTCCTACATAATTTAACAGTTACATTTTATGTACTGTCAGTAGAGTCGCATAATTCAATGGATGTACTATTATATTTTATTCGTGCTGGGGTGTGGGTGTGTGTGTTAAACCAGGATCCCTCATCCCCCATCCCTCCCTTAACCTGCCAGAGATTCAGAGAGAGTGTTTTTCTCCTGCCTATACAACTCCAACAACCCAGGTAGAGTACAAACAGACCACATAACATTTCCAGCACACACGCAGGCATACACACATGGCGAGATATTAGCCAGGTGGCATGGGAGCGCCCGATAAGGCAGCTCCTGATAAAAATTGTATTGAATTAATGTATATGCTTGCTGTATTAATTGTATATCTATGCAATGTAAAGCGCTTTAGAGTGGCGTTTGTTAGCAAGATTGGGCGCTATATTAAATGTTGTATATATGGATATATATAGATATTCAATGCTTTTCATAAAATAATAACAAAAGGGAAAATTAACTTCCGTATTTGGAGAATTAATTTAACTTTTTCATGTCGGATGATTGGATGACCGAATGTGCCCAGCCCTTGTGCAAGTTCGGTCCACGTTGGAATCAGCATAATTATGAATTCACAATGCATGCAACGTCATATTTCACGGCTTTGCCCCGGTGTCAATAGACGAACCTCACCCAAATTGATATTTTAAAAAATCGTGTATCAAAGTAATAAGAAAGTCAATACTAAGCGTTTATGTGTACTGCTAAGACCCTCAACATTATAAATATTTGCTTAAGACCTAAAATATCTGGATTGGCCGGAGTTATCCCGGGGCCGAACTTGCCCCTGCTCCTTGTCCCTACATGTAACCCCATATTGAACTCTCCCGCACTGGATCAGCCCTGGTTCGTTGTTTTTCAAAGCACTTTAGAAACACTTACAAATTAAATATTGGCGATATTAAATCACTCATCTAGATGTCATCTGCATAGGGATAATTAACCAAAATTGATCTGCCATCCATATTGGAATATTTTGGATATTTGTCTTTTTTTTCCTTCGTCTTTCTTTACTTATTAGCTGTTGCGATGATACAAAACTCTAAACAAAGAAAGTGAATATATAGATTTGTTTTTGTATCTGTAATTACTTCATTCTATTTTGCAATGGACATTATTCCTTTTTGATTAAAATTTAAATCAGTCTGTTTAAAAGTGATAATGACGTTTCATACTGGTCAATCGTAAAATTTCAATGAAGACAGTCTGCGGAGGATTATAAGACCCATATAGCTTTTCTGTTTCTTTTCGCTATATGAACTGGACAACAAAATGAATGGCTTTCAATAACTTGTCATCATGCATGATGGACATCTCAGAATTTGAAATGATCTAGCAACACTTGTTAATAGCAATGTCAAAAACGTTTTTATTGATCTTCTGGATTGCCTCAAGAAAGCAGAAGAAGGTTTCCAATCAGTGGTTGTATGGAGTCAAAAATAATTATTAGCATTAATCATTCCTGTTTGCTTTCTTCAGATGGTACCGTAACGTACTGATATCAGTAATAGCCAATAATGAATACATTTAACGGAAAAAAATAACCTAGGGCTTTAAATGTGATGATCTTCTTGAAACTACAGTACATGTATTTATACTATCCATAAGTATAATTTACTGTTTAGTTCTTGCTGTATTTCCACTGTTTTTCATTCAGTATTATTCTGATGCCAATAGTAATCCAAACATTGTAACAAAAAAAAATATACACAATCATTAATGTACTGTAAGAGAATTTACTGCATATATTTCTCCAAAATAATTTGGTAAGGAGAAGAAGCAAAATGCGCCTTTTTTATAATAAATCATATTGTGTTAAATCAAGTAACAGTAAAATATGACAGTATTCTGAGATGAAAATGCAGAAAAAAATATTGTTGTGTTTGTGTGCACTGAAATCGAACTGTAGGGATAAGAATAATCAAAATAGAAATATTCTTAATAATGTGGTATAGCCGCAGAAAAAAATTGGGTTGACTTCAGTGAATGTATTGTCAACCCTACGATGACGCGTGTTAACAGTGATGTCACAGTCGCGTCACAACATGTTGTGAGCGTCAATTCATCCATTCACAAATAGCAAAATACCTATGACTGGGATATATATATACGGACATATCAGTATCAACTGATATGTCATTTTGAAGCTAAGGACAAATAACCAAGCGCAAGTACTACGTTAAAACAATTTTCAGTTCGAGAAAAATCAAAATATCAAAATAATATGCAGGACATCAAAGGATTGCATCAGTAACATTGACTTGTAAAAATAATGTAGAATTGTTTTTGAACATAAAAATCGATAAAAATACCAGGTTTTCATTGAAAATGTCAAATTAATTGTTTGTGCACAAAAAGAACATCAATGCAGTCACAGAGCAACGAATGTTGCCGTTTTTTGCGAGCCTGTACGACCGGAAGGACAAAAGTTTTTGAAGCCTTCATATAGCACAGAACCAATTCACTCTCATTTTCCCGTACTTTCCGTACATGTGTTAACGTTGCTATAACGGCTCGCACTGCTCGGCCGATCGCTTCGTGATCGTCCGAGAGTGCCCACTATTACCCCATCCTCTCATCAATCAATTTGGCACAACTCTCACCTGGTCTGCTGCTTGCTGTGCGTTTTCCTTAATCTTCTTTTTAATTTCGATACTCTATGGTAGGCCTAAGTGTACGATTTGTTCGATTTGCTGTTTAAAAGTTAAGAGCCTAGGAGATGGGAGAATGCCATCATTTGCTCCAATATCTCACATGAGCTGATATTTAAATTGCGTGCACGCAGCTAAATTCAATATTTAGTTAATCGCCTGTTCTTTCAAAATCAGTTGTTCCGACATACATGCACCTGGTAGTCTGCCAGTGTAACAATTAATTTCTGTCAAAATAGTCATCTTGATTACTTAATCTGCCCAACTATATGCTTGCTCAGACGGTGACAGTAATGTGCCAGTACAAATTCTTTCTCCTCCCACTCTCCCTCTCATCAGTTCCACCAACCTGAACCCCTAGAATATTTTATTTTACAGGCCAGTAATTATATAAGTATAAAAAAAAGGATTTATAAAACAGTTTTAATTGTAAATACTCCGTGCAACTTGGCATATGAACTTTAGTTTGAAGCCCTAGTGCTATCCAAAAAGAAGAAGTCTGGCTGTTTTATTTTCTTTCAGACCCTTAATAATTAAAAATTAATACACCTGGAATTGTCTTGGAGGGGGTCTAGATATATGTTAATAAATGGTAAATTTGTAATTGTAAACCATTTGATACCATTGCTGGGCATCAAGAGACAAACATAATCATGATATAAGAATTGACGCTGGGGTCTGGCACAACCCCCAGGGACTTAATTACTGTCAGTCATAACTTTTCAACAGTTGAGATCCCCAGCCCCCAACCATATATAAAACCATTGCTGGGCATCAAGAGATGAACTCAATCATGGTATTAGTTTTGACCCTTGGGTCTGGCCCCACCCCTAGGGACTTAATTTCTGGGCCATATCGATCCCTACCTCACAACCATATGTATACATTTGATAGGCATAAAGAGATAAACACAGTCATATTTAATAAATGACCCTGGGGTCTGGTTCCACCTCTAGGGATAAAATTATTGGGTCATTACTTTGAAACGGTTGAGATCCCCACCAAATAATCATATATACCATTGCTGGGCATCAAGAGACGAACACACTTATGATATAAGTATTGAATGACTATTGTAGGGCCCTAGGGACTTTTTTGGGGGCCATAACTTTGAAATGGTTGAGATCCTGAACCTATAGCCATATGCATATAAAGGTGTAGTACCATTGCAGGACATACAGATCCAGGTGAGCGATACGGGCCCTCTAGGCCTCTTGTTTCCCCACCTGTTGTTCTAAATTATAGCCCCTCCCCACCCACCCACACAAAGTGAGGGAGTGTACTAGAATTAGGTCGTCTGTCAATCTTTTCATCTAATCGTGCTTCTATATATCCTTAAATGGAAGCTTGTCTTGACAAATCTACAGTTTAAAGTAGAATTTGGTCAAAACCTCACCCACTGATGTAGTACTCCCAACGTTAAATTCTGAGTCACCAGGATGTGATGCATGCTAAGGGTTACTCAGATTAAACAAGACAAAACAATTGTCATCTGATTAAAGTACTTACCCTTCTGTCAAAAGTTTTGATGGTCTGGCCATTCATGATTTTTCACCCAGACATGATTGACTATAAACATCAACCTTCTCATGATCATTTTTCAGTAAATTCTGTACTACCCTTGCCCTGTTAATGTTTATCCCTGACTATGTAATATTTGTTTCTTTATTTCCACAGATCGAAGGCCATGATAATGTTGTTATCATGAAAACAGCAGCAAATGAGAAGTACAAATGTGTTCTCCCTGATATCAAAGATTCTGAAGATGATGTAAGTAGAGTATCCAAGTTAGGTTCAAGCAGTAACATATTTAAAACAAAACTTGTTTCTCTAGATGTCTGAAGTTCAGTTTGTTTGAGGTACACAGATTCCCTTTCAATATTTACAAAGATTGGGTTATGTATTGAACAGTTGATAGGATTGTATTACAAAGATTGAGTTATGTATTGAACAGTTGATAGGATTGTATTACAAAGATTGGGTTATGTATTGAACAGTTGATAGGATTGTATTACAAAGATTGGGTTATGCGTTGAACAGTTGATAGGATTGTATTAACACTACTGAAACCTGATGCAGTTTACACAAAAAATATTAAGAAAATTGAGTCTTTACGTAATGAGCATATGAAGTGAAAAAATAGATAATTAAGCTGTACGTATTCTCACAAATTTTATAGGAGTTAAAAAACCTTATCTTGTGAGGCGATGGTGTATTTCTGTTTAAATAAAAGACCTTGGTCCACATTTCTACCAATTCCTTTCTCTACTTTCTAGGTGAGTAATACAGGTCATAGCTAATTAGCTATGGGTTGCTTGTTAAGGTCTGTTATTTAGTACTCAACAATCCAAATAGTTCTATTGATTCTATGTTTCAATTTCTCTCAGAAAAATGAGTTTGTGTGCATGTTGTATAAAGACAATGTGTAGCACTTTAGAAGTACATCCAGTATATATGTATAATATATATATATAGAAGTACATCCAGTATATATGTATAATATATATAGAAGTACATCCAGTATATATGTATAATATATATTTAGAAGTACATCCAGTATATATGTATAATATATATATGATACTGGAAAATGAAGATTGTAGTTTTGATCTCAATGAGTATGAAATCACTTTTGGACTATTATTAATATATATATAGCTGGGGTATATCTGGTAGATATGGCCAAGATGGGAGAGAAGCAACATATTATATAATTTAAACAAGACAACAACATTTGAGTATTCAAATACAACACTAAGATTTTACCACAATCATTGAACATCATAAAATACCATTATAGGAACATGTACCGGTACCTAGGTATTTACAACTTTATAATCACATATATTTGAAAAAAGTGGTCCTGATATTATAAGATTACTTTTAAATGACAATTATTTTTTGATGACTTAACATCTATTTCTGTGCAATGTAATCTTTGTATTTCAATCTGACAGGCAGCAAAGAAGAATTATGCTGGTCCTTCACCAGATGAGCTGATGGAGTCTCTGTTTCAACAGAAAAGTTGTTCATACAGGGTAAGTTTGATGACTTTTTCTCCGTTTCTTTACTCAAAGTTTCTATGTATTGAATCCCTTACAGAGGACAGAGGTCCCTGTGCTTTATTCGTTGGAAGTTATCTTTACTATTGAGATTTTTAATAAGATTCATGCCTGTATTTTACAAACCTCTTCCGGTAATGTGTTAAAGCCAGCAGATCAGGTGTTTGGTGTGGTACATTTTATATTCTGTCAGTAATACTACTAACGGAATATGAGCTCACCATTGATTTTGACGTCACAATTTGAACACAAATTAAGAATTATTTGATTTGTGATGTCATAACTAAATGATCATATAAGAGTTACCCCCTTCATCTGGAACATGCTTACAATAATAATGTCAACTTATTAGTCCCCCACCGGGAACCCGGGGGGACTATAGTTTTGTGTCATGTCCGTCCGTCCGTCCTTCCGCTATCTTGTCTGGGCTCTATCGCCTACACTACTTGTCACTGGAACTTCATACTTGGGGTATGGGTTCACCTTGGTGAGGCAGTAAGTAGGTCACTCTGACCTACATTTTGACCTTTGACCTACATCAGAGAAAAAGTTTTTCTGGGCTCTATCTCCTACACTACTACTCACTGGAACTTCATACTTGGGGTATGGGTTCACCTTGGTGAGGCGGTGTGTCGTGTAGCAAAAGTAGGTTACTCTGACCTACATTTTGACCTTTGACCTACATCAAAGAAGAAGTTTGTCCAGGCTCTATCTCCTACACTACTAGTCACTGAAACTTTATACTTGGAGTATGGGTTCATCTTGGTGAGGCGGGGTGTCGTATATCAAAGTAGGTCACTCTGTTTTTGACATTTGACCTGCATCAAAGAAAAAGTTTGTCCTGGCTCTATCTCCTACACACGGTACTAGTCACTGGAACTTCTTGCTTGAGGCATGGGTTCACTTGCATTGAAGAAGAAGCATACTTGCCTGTCAAACAAGATGGATTTCATGGAACAAGATTTGGTGTAAAAGGACATATTGGGATAGCGGAGTGCAGAGTGCAAGAATTAGGTCACTGTGACCTATGACTTGACCATTGACCTTAACTTTTGAAAAAGTTTGTCCAGGGCATATATTCTGTACTATTTCACCTGGGGTAACCAGATTTGGTGTACAAAGAAATATTGGGATGGCGGAGTGCAGAGTGCAAGACATATAGGTGTACTGTTTGTTAAATATAGAAATCATTACCGGTGGGGGACTATGGATTGCCTTGCAATACTCTGCCTTGTTTATTGAAATAGGAGTATATTATCGACAAGGAATTTGAATAAAACCACTTACTGTTTTGAGACAGCACGTGCTTTCTCTGAGCGCGCCCATACAGCCGAAGAACGAGATGAAGACGACGACAGAGCCCGCTGTCACCATTATGGTAGCTGGGTCGAGGAAGAAGTCGAACGCGTCCTTTACCACCTTCTGTTTAACCCATAGCACATACGCTCCCAAACCCGTGATGGCCAGCCCGCCGATCTGTTGGTACAATGGAAATGTCGTTTTATTCAAAACAAAATACTCATTAATGTGACGAAGGACGATCTTAACACGCTGTAAAAAATAAACAATATCTTAAACAATTGTTCAACAGCAAGAAAAGCATTCCCTTTGTAGAATCTGTAAAGCCCGGTCTCCTTAAACATTTTCCTAGAAGTGAGTGTATATGGTCTATTTACCTTCATTTAGACCAAAAATATATCAGTCTTTAAAAACGGCAATTATTTCTGTTGCATAAACATGTATGTTGTATCGTTTTGGTCGATAACTTTCTTTGGTATTGGGCTACATAAATGTTAATTAATTGTTTTTATTCGGTGGGTTTTTTTCTGATATATGTGTCCAGATATCTGTAGCTTTACAGTTAGTGCTTTTGATTGGATGGCATCACAGTAACCACTGTTTTGTGAGTCACTGACTTTTACCACAACGCACCCAAACAATACTTTAAGACAAACATCCATGATGCAAAATACCTGTAACAACTGTAGTGTCTCAAAACAAAAATTCTAACTGGGTTTGGTCCTCTTCCTCGTATTCCGTCTTTGCGTATTGCAGAGTTATCTTTTCTTGTGAGCAGGTATTGATTGATTACGTCGTTTTCTCAAAAATTGATGACGTTACTCTAACAAACAAATGACGTAACAATCAATACCTGCTCACAAGAGAAGATAACTCTGCAATACGAAAAGACGGAATACCGGTACATACAAGCCTTAACAGAATACCCAAACTCGGTCCTTTTTTAATTTACAACATACTGTCAAAAACAATGGACAGCAAAGACAACACACACAAACTACAGGAAGAGTTGCACATAGGAAGCAAATGGGAAGAGGAATGGTTTATGATACTCCATCCAGACAAATGCACTATCCCCAAAATTGCATCAAACTTTCGCAGTTAAACAGCAATACACACTCCATGACCACATATAAGGATAAGTAAACTGAAGTAATTACCGATTACTTACATCCCAAAACAACCTTAAAGAGGCAAAAATGTTACCAATATTACGTCAAACGCTAATAAATCATTGATTTTTAAAATGCAACCTAAATGTCAATGCACCACACATGAACCCTAAAATTAGAATACTGCTCTTAAATCTGGGACCAGCGCTGTAAATCAACATAAAATAGATAAAATATGGCAGCACGTTACGTGAACAACAATTTCAGTCACAGACATATCACACCGTCTACAATGACCAGTCCTCCACACACAGAGAAAGAGAATGCCTTCCACACACTAGTACACCGACAAGCAGCAATAAACACAAGTGTTCTCGTCCTTGTACACCAGAGAACACGATATCCAAACACTTAAATACACATCCAAACGCAACGGTCTTTCCTCCACAAATCTATTATCCAAAGAATAACACTTAAATAATGCAAGACACGCACATAATAATGATACACAAGCAATAAAACAATGAATCCATCCGGTATTTGACTTCGTTTGATTTTATAGCAAAACACAAATAACAAAAATGAGAAGGGGAAAAACATTATTGAAAACACCTAACCAATGTTTCGAATCATCTTAATTAATGGATAACACTAGAAAAAGAATAGTCGTTGCACTGTCTACATTCTTTAAATAAGAAACGGTAAACCATAACGACACCGCAGAGAGGCAAACATGGATAGTAGTTAACATGTACTTAGGTTGATCATAGATAAGGTCATATACTTCTCCGCTATTCACATTCTAGCTTCACTATTTATAAGAGCGGATATATAAAAACAAAATATTAGGATTGTTTATTTACATGATGGTTTAATAAGTTGTCCTTTAATTCTAATCTGGGAGTAAACACATATGAGTGTCTGATAAACGGTTATCGATGAGCTCGGTGATAACATATAAGCCTGTGGTAACTGTCCTTGCCGTTCCTCAAATCTCACCCACTAACAGTCATAACTTCGATTGGGTAAATAAAGGGTATAATGCTACCTTGACTGCGCCATTTATGTATCTCTTTTATAAAAGAGCTCCACGCTTAAACATCGAAGAAATAGCTGTTATTGAGGAGAGATTAACACTTGGAGATTACTGATAGTAATTAGGACTTGATAGTAATTAGGACTTGGCGATTATTGATAGTAATTAGGACTTGATAGTAATTAGGACTTGATAGTAATTAGGACTTGATAGTAATTAGGACTTGATAGTAATTAGGACTTGGCGATTATTGATATTAAGTAAGACACCATTATGTAACAATACGATCATAAGTCATAATATTTCTGTAGTTAAAACAGGTAAATCACGTGAACATTGAGTATCATATATTTTTGAAATATTTTTCACCGTTTTACTTATGTGACAAAGTGGTCAGCTGCCCAGGCCATTATCATTAAGGTAGACGTATGACAAGCCAAGTTGTCATTTATTCATGGAGCAATGTTGATCCAGTACTTAACCAAATTATATAAGATATCTTATAAATTATATAAGATATCTTATAATCATATAAAATATCTTATTTAAAGTTTATGAGATATCTTATATCTTTTATAAGATATCTAATATAATATATAAGATATCTTTTAAAAGATATAAGATATCTTATAAAAGATATAAGATATCTTATCTCATTTAATTTTTGTATAAGATATCTTATATCTTTTATGAGATATCTTATAAAGAAAAGTATATAAGATATCTGATTTATTATATAAGATATCTTATAAAGTATATAAGATATCTCATAAAGTATATAAGATATCTTTAATTTAATAAGATATCTTATATAATTTGGTTAAGTACTTGATCAACATTGCTCTATGAATAAATGACAACTTGGCTTGCCATACCTTTCATATAAAACCAGAACCGTATGACTTTTCAAATTCAACCACGCGCATTGTATCAAATGGAAGAGACGATAAGTTCATTAAAATGTCGAACATCTCCGCCGTTAGAAATGAACAAGCCTAAAAATAACATTTTCCAAGTACCACGATGTCTAGAGTCTTAAAAGCCTTAAGGGGGCTCCACACAACGTCATCAGTGTTCATTTTCGTGACGTACTTCCAGAAAAAGTAAAACTCGGACTCAATTATCTCGATCGAAATGTGCATGAACACCGTGTCGTCCTTTCCGTATTGTGTATCAGGCATTTTCAATACCGTAGTGTAAATTATAGTAACAACTAGTAAACAATAGTACACGTGCGTAACAATAATATGACAATCCCAAACATCGAGATTTTACTGGGAAATGTGAAATCACACGTACGTAAGGAATAAAGATTCCAATACATGTAACAGACATACGGGTAGACACTGACATGAGACCAGACTTCTAGAAGGTCATATCAATAACACGGATTCCATTTCGGGTAATGATGACGGAGTCATTGAAGGTTATATGTACGCAGTTTCAATAATCTCCTTATTGTTTTCCTCTCTCATTTTTTCCTTTAGACGGAAGAAGCAAATGGATCATAGATTTATACTGAAGGAGTTGATGGAGTAACTTTTAATGAATTTCAAATATTTTCATTATTTAAACCTTCACACACTTTCATATGAACTGCATATACATGGTTATTGGTGTTACAGTGAGTTTGATGATTATATTGACATGACACACCTAGTTATTGGTGTTACAGTGCGTTTGTAGATTATATTGACATGACACACCTAGTTATTGGTGTTACAGTGAGTTTGTAGATTATATTGACATGGCACACCTAGTTATTGGTGTTACAGTGAGTTTGTAGATTATATTGACATGACACACCTAGTTATTGGTGTTACAGTGAGTTTGTAGATTATATTGACATGGCACA
>JAUMHH010165421.1:0-16954 GCA_032359455.1 Chlamys rubida | reverse complement strand
AGACACAGCCTATAACAAAATATAAGGTAACAAGCATAGCCTATAACAAAATATAAGGTAACAAGATATATACAGCCTATAACAAAATATAATATAACAAGACACAGCCTATAACAAAATATAAGGTAACAAGCATAGCCTATAACAAAATATAAGGTAACAAGATATATACAGCCTATAACAAAATATAATATAACAAGACACAGCCTATAACAAAATATAAGGTAACAAGCATAGCCTATAACAAAATATAAGGTAACAAGATATATACAGCCAATAACAAAATATAAGGTAACAAGACACAGCCTATAACAAAATATAAGGTAACAAGATATATACAGCCTATAACAAAATATAAGGTAACAAGATATATACGGGCTATAACAAAATATAAGGTAACAAGACACAGCCTATAACAAAATATAAGGTAAAAAGATAAAACCTACAACAAAATATAAGGTAAAAATATATATACGGCCAATAACAAAATATAGGTTACAAGACACAACTTAAACATGTAAAGTAACGAGATAAAGCCTATATCAAATATTAGGTAACAATACACAGCCTATACCAAATGTAAGGTGGGTGTTCTATTCCTGCCCTGGGTGTAACTCGGTCTAGCCCGTGCTCCATCACCGTGTATTGCCCGTTTTGTACAACAAGGAATATAACTGGTGTTTTGATGTCACCCTATCTGTCATAATACAACCTTTACAGATTTACAAATTAAATGATATTAACGTATTTTGAAAGAAGCATGTGTCTAAAAACGAACCTTGAACGAGAGCTTTGTTTAAAGAATTTAATGAAAATCAATTTTATGATAGTTCATGCGCATTGTATTTACAATACGCTGTTTTACCATGAGAATAAATGTTCGAGGTACGTCTTTTTTATAACTTTTAAATTGATCTGGATAGTCATCAAGAAGAATATAAATATTTCCATTTTAAAGTAATCGTGGAAAACATTCATCTACAAAACGTTTTGGTTAATCGAATACTGACGTACTGTAGATAGCTTGTATGGTAACTATGACATTACTTACTCGAAATGGCGACGTAATTTCGACTTTTCATTTCGTAATTATGGCATTTTATCTCGAAATTTCAACTATTTATCTCGTAATTACGATTTTGAAACATCGGCAGTAGCCGTTCATATCCACATAGAGGGGCACGATGAAATCACCTCTTTGCCTGAATAATTAAAAAAAATGATAATAAATATTTTCCTAAACTATTTTTTATTTTGTTTTGGTAAATAATACTTGTCGACAGAGAGAGTAAACACAGGCATCATACAAGGAAAGATACGCCAATAAGTAATTTAAGCTACTATATTTTTCTGGAGGATTTTTATGGTATTTCATCTAGCATTAATATATATCGAGTATGTCATACAGATATGATATTGAAGTTCACATAATCACACTTGTCCGCTGTCGTACGAAGTAACTCGCCCACTGTGTTACCGCTATCACGCCTCGGCCAGCATTCACTCAAGTCTTATCAGCGATATGAAATCTCTGACGATAATTAGTTTCTATTAAGCACGGGGTAATGTTATGTTATACACTAGGGACAGGGTAATACGTAAGAGAATGCCAGAGGCAGTGGAACTCCTTGCCATAATTGACAAAGTCTACGCATAGACTATTTGCACAGACGCAATGCGATGTATAGAACGTAATACTTTTGTTGGTATGGCACAAATAAATATGCAATACTGATTTTACAATAACTAAGAACGGTTCTTGACCCTTTCGAGAGGATACAGCCAAGAAAAGAGCTTGGCACTTTCGACAATTTTCCGACACAGGATACAGCCAAGCACATCGCTTGGCTCTTTCGACCATTTCTGAAACAGGATGGACTTCGCTAAACAATTCGTTTTTATATTAGTTTTGTGTTTTTCAATGTCTGGTAAGTCATTTTTGATATTTTCTTTGTCACGTAACATAAATTTGTTTGATGCGATTGGTCCATTATTGGACTAACAGATACTGCTGAGATGAGTAACAGTTTGGCATATATATATTTTGTAAATTACTCTTAGGAACTAAAGTAGCTGATGTATATAGGTATATGGTTATGATTACTGTAACATTGGAAACAGGTATTATTTCCTAGATTTGTAAGGAAACATCATTACGGGACACCACATATGGTACGTATCCTGCACCGCATGCGGTACTGAATGCTTTCTTTTACATTATTACAAATGTATTAATCAGCTTATTGTAATTGTCCTCTGGTTTATGTTTATTTTCTTTTTTTTGACAGCGTTTGCGGGCTACCGCCGAGTGTGTTTCTATGACCTCAACTCCATATACCATTCTGAACTAGGAACTTTCCGTCCTGCAAACATCGACGCGATGCTTTGTACACATATAATCGTCGCCTATTCCTGGATCAACGATAACACGTTAACAGAGTACGCGCCTAATGATAGAGATCTGTAAGTTTGTATCCATTATTTTGTAGGCATATCCTTATCTATCTCTTGTTTAATACCTACTGTTGTTTAACACGGATATATGGTAAAAATACCAAATCAAACAAAATGATACTTGACGTTTGATATGAATACATTCTTGTCTTAAATATTATCGATCAAAGTATACAAGAACGACTTTCCAAACAAAACGAAAATGACTCGTCTATTGTGTAATAAAGTATATGATTCCTTTTTGTATTGTATAATGGTGAAATAATTTTACAGTTCGACATTGTTTATGGATTATATGAAACCTGAGTTATTATTTTGTGATTATATCATTAACATAATAATTTATATATGTTTTTGTTGTTAGATATATATCATGTGATATGTTTATAAAAATAGAATAATATGTCCTTCCGTCAGAATAAGATTATAAGAAACAACGAAAACAGTGGTATCGTCTCGGGCCTATTTTTAAGGAGATTATTCAAGTGACTGTTTATTTGGAGTAAAGCCAAAGTTACATACCATGGCAATACATTACACCAGCAATATTATGACGACAAAGGATGTAAGCACATAAATATGTCACGTCACAAATTACGAAAAGTCTCCTAGTAAACATTAGAAAAAGAGATTCAGAGATACCAGAGAATGTTACTTCACAAACAAAAACGTTTTAAAATGTTGTTAAATTTTCACAAGTGAACAAACCTATCTACTATTGTCCTCACAACAAATTCAAGGTTGTCCTTATATACCAATTATTTTCTTCTGTTATTTTAAATATTACAACAAGTTGATTACATTATTGAAACTCAACCTTACCACATTGTAGTTCACATTATATTAAGCTCATTCTTTATGATAATCGCTTAGGAACTGATGTTCATATGAAAACTTATTATTTACGTCTGTATTGGTTTGTAGGTGCTTTTATTAATTCATTAGCGGAACAAACAATGTTTCTTTGTTCTACAATAATGTCGTACGGACATAAGTTATGTAACATACAAAGTATATTGGTACAATTATAATGTACATAAATAGGTTATGTAATATACACGGATACAACAATGTCGTACGGACATAAGTTATGTAACATACAATGTATATTGGTACAATTATAATGTACATAAATAGGTTATGTAATATACACGGATACAACAATGATGTACGGACATAATTTATGTAATATACATGGTGCAATCGTCATGTACATAAATAGGTTATGTAATATATACGAATACAACAATGATGTACGGACATAAGTATTTGGTTCTTAGCAATTTAAACGAAAACTGGCCCAAATTTTGCTAGATCATTTCTATCCTCCTTTCCACCAATCTCGCACATTAATTGTGGATAGGATCTTATCTCTGTCGATTGAAGTTGAATGCATTAGAGTTATGTAATGCTTGTGATTTTACCTAGATTAAAATACATTTGTTATGATGTAATCAATTAGAGTTAAAGTTATGCAAACATGTAGCAATACATGGAATGACTTACATAACTTGATATCCGTTCAACATTATTGATATAAATTGGTGAGCGCACAGTGTCATTTTCTTTCAATCAAAATGTTGGTTTTGTACTTCAGTGAAAAATATAACATCCTTTATTATCTACTCAGTTGTGTGTGCGCTTTGAGTAAGTTCTTCCTTATAAACAACAAAATGAAAAAACATCAATTATATGTAGTTATATATTTTTTAATTTAAGCTATCTATTAAGGATGTACTCTTCTGAGGTTTAAATTGCGTTCAGATCTAGTTTTGATCCAGCGTAACGTTTTTTTGACAACAAATGTTTAGAAAAATATGATTAATTTTAAAAGCATGCATGCATATGAAAAATGCGTCAAAAAATATATGCCTATTGTTAAAAGATCTTTTACACTATCTATAAAAAAAGAATGCGGCAGTCATTTAAACATCACAAAAAAGGTAATTTTTATGCAATGCTAGATATTAACCCTTTGTGATTTTAGATCTATACCCGGCAATGTCGTTGTATTTAACTATAGCTACAATGTAACAGAGTGTTTTTGCTGTACACGTTTTAAATGTTGAAGATAATGAAAAGAATATGCAACAAAGTGGATAATTAATAAAATATTGTTAATTTATACCTACTTAGTTTAACTGAAGCTCTTTTGACATTTTATTCTACAAAATGTGAAAAATAACACACAACAATATAGCTAAAATAGCACGTTCGCTTAACCCCTTATTTTTTCCGGCTGTTTAGGAAGAGACGCATTCTTTCAGAACAGAATGTTTTATATACAAAGTTCAATCTCGATTAAGTGGTGAAAAAATTATATTTTAAGAATTTTCACTTTTATTATTTAGAGGAAAATGCTATTTTTATAAATTGTGCAAACATTCATAGATTTTGGAAATACTTGAAAGATATTGTAAATGTTTGTTTGGCATATTGATATCTTTGACCGATCATAACTTACAAACGAGCACACGGACTTTTATATAGACTCATTTTTCCAAAAACACCTGTCAGAAAAAAAAGTTTAATACATATTTTTTTTCAAATTCTCACAGCAGTATATCCTTAAAAGGTTATTAGCACACTCGTATACATAGAAAGCAAAATAAGTGGATATCTATTATAGTTTAGATCCCCCAAGGAATTGAAATAGTTATACATATGCCAACATGTCTGAAACCCTATATATACACACTACTAAAAGATGTTACATTTTAGTGTCATTTCTGTATATTTGGTTTACTGAAGAATTACAATTATGTAAGCACAACTTACACGGTGTGAACATTAAAAGTATTTTGGCATCTTTCCATAGTCTACTTTGTAACAGTACAATCGGAAAATGGAATTACGATAGAACAAATCGCCTACATGATGGTAGAATTGCCTGAAGGGCCTCGCCACTAAATGGGAATCACGATTCTTACATCCTATATATAACTATAACCCTGTTTAAAGCTATCAACTTCAAATTCTGTAAATGTTTGTTTCAAGAAATAATCATTTGTTCCTTAACGGTATATGAAACACTTTGTTTATAATATACCATATCAATATGCCATGTACTTACAGTTAAGCATATATATTATCTTAAACACGTTTAATTTCTAATGGGAACTAAGAAGCAAATCTAGCAGTTTCCTTTTAAGCGTAGGTTTAACTTTGCATATTGTTTTGAATTATTTTTAATTTTACCCTTTTTTATGTTTTCCGTATTGGTACATTTTGTTTCCTTTATCAAATTCTTTAAGACATTGGTCAATGGTCAAGTAGTGGCAACTTATTAGTATATTCATGCTGTAATAGTTGTGCCTTTTGCTTTTGGATGGTTAAGGAATTTTTTAAATGACAAGTTAAAGAATTTTCGTTTGTGAATATACAAACTATATTCAAATTACAAATTGCAAATAAAATACTTATAAATTACATAAAACTATGTGAAAGTAATCACATAACTTTTCAAACACTACACACATAAATACAAATTACTAATAAATTACATAAAACTATGTGAAAATAAGGATATAACTTTTCAAACACTACACACATAAATGCAAATTACAATAAAGCTACATTAAAATTACAAACCAACTAAATATTTATTCCAGACAATCTACATACAAATTAAATATATATCACAGACTACGTGTATACAAATATATAGAAAAATAAATCTTGCTGTTTGCTTACGAGCTGCAGACATTAAGAACAGTTTTGACATAGATCGAGTTAACGAAATTACAAACGACAACCAAATCCCTGTGGGTATTTATAAACCACCGTATTCATTTACTACAGACATTTTTGTTTAATTAGCTGTCATAAAAGTCGTTTTGCTTGATTAAAACAAGAAAGACTGGATTAATATAAGAAATACATGTCGACAAACTACATAAAGTAAACCTTATTTATGTTTTTGCCACTTTCTGTTGACATCAGTAGGGAATCACTTGCCTATTAACAGTTTACGCGATATCATATCTCAATTTCCAAATGACAAAAAAGTATACCAAACTTCAAATCCTATCCTTTATTTTTCGTAACTTCATAAACACAAATAAATCTCAGCCCTTGGAACTACTTTTATATTGCGTACAATAATGTACCATTATTAAAAGCTGTAAAGTGGTCTTGTTTTTTAAATTTAACCAATAATAGGTATTGGAGTTATTTTTGAAATTGCCATCAGGGAATTAATCCACTAAGACCTCAATGCCAATCAGAGTGACACATATATGAATTATAATCTAATAAAAAACAAATTGCTCTGTAATTGTACGGTAAGGCGTGTTGAACACGCGTGAGAATGAAATAAACTAATAGACGATTATGTTTCACCTTTTGTGTTGCAGTTACAAGGAAGTTATTGACCTCAAACAAGTCAACCCCCACCTAAAGGTTATGATCGCTTTAGGAGGCGTGGTCCCCGAATTTGCTACTATGGTAGCTAAACCAAAGAGAATGATCGAGTTCGTGGAGTCCACCATCTCGTTCTTGAACAAATATAGGTTTGACGGAATAGACCTTGACTGGGAGTTTGCAGCCATCGACAAACCCCGTGTGGACGAATCACAGTATTCAGCTCTTTGCAGGGTTCGTCTTGTTTCATTTTCTACATTACTTATTGGATTTACAGGTTCTTACGAGTTAGTGGTAATGTGTTGTGCCTGTTTTATTACATATATATTTTATCAGAGATCAAGTCTAAGAATTCAAGAATGGTATTGAAAATCGTGTTTTTCTTTTACAATATTCACAAAAAGATAGAAATAAAGAAACACAAAATAAATCAAAACATAAAAATCAAAAATGATGATGTGCTAATATTATTTTAAATTCGTTTCCAATTGAGATAGAATTTCTATAACTCGTCACACATTTTGACTTATTTACTCTTAGGCTCGTTTCATACATCTGATCATCTCATGTAACACATACAAATACGTATCGAAGATCCTTATAATGCTTCACCTATTCATGATTTATCAAACTAGCCAAAACTTTGTGGTATCTTTGTGTAGAAAACAAGATAATCAGACAAACCACAGTTATTACGTGATAGACTAATATGCTATATAAATCACGTTATCAACACCATTTTGTGTAGGATTGATGTACTACATCAACAACAACCCAGACACAAGATTGTTATATTTATACACTTCACCTGCTGATCAAGCTACTGAACATTTTAAGTGTTACTCTATGTTTACACATATTATATAACATACAGCAGTTCACTTATTTCTGTTAATGGTAATTTTACTGGGATGTGTAATTGATTGAGATCCATCGAAACGTCACTGATAGATATAAGAATAGGTGTATATAACAAGTGTCGATAACAACACCACATCTACGTCATCATAAGATATACAAAATAGGTATAAAGTAATAATTGTCGATAAATAACAACATAATATTAGGTATAAAGTAATAATTGTCGATAAATAACAACATAAGAATAGGTGTATATAACAATTGTCGAAAAATACCAACACCACTGACTCGTCACTATAAGATATAAGAATAGGTGTATATAACAAGTGTCGATAACAACACCACATCTACGTCATCATAAGATATACCAAATAGGTATAAAGTAACAATTGTCGATAAATAACAACATAAGAATAGGTGTATGTAACAATTGTCGATAAATAACAACACTAAGATATACAAAATAGGAATAAATTAATAATTGTCGATAAATACCAACACCACAGATACGCCACTATTAGATATAAGAGTAGGTATAAAGTGATAATTGTTGATAAATAACAACACCACAGATACGTCACTGATAGATATAAGAATAGGTGTACAAAAGATTATTTGAGGAATGCATCACACGTCGTTAAATTAAATTAATTATGTCGTCTACATTTGCCCGCGATTGATTTATTGACAATAAGATCTATATATGTATTATAGCCGAGATGCTTACGTAGCGTCACATAAATGATTTGGATTGTGAAATCCATTTGATATGAATATTTTGAGTAAGAATCTAAATCAAAATCTAAAATCTGAATATTTCATTTTTTTATTTATTTACAAAAAGTTTAGATTGTTATTTTCTCCTGATGTTTTTAGAGATTGAGAAATGCTTTCGAAAAAGAGTGCGAAAAGTCTGGTAAAGAACGGAAGCTGCTGACGGCCACCGTGGGAACACTGAAATCAAACATCGATACAGCTTATGATATTCCAGAAATGGTTCAGTAAGTATCCTCCGTACTACTACATAAATGGGTCACTAACCAAAACGCTTTAAAACGTATTAATAGAAAAAAATCTTAAACATTTAAAGATGAGTTACTGCATTTAATTATCTTGCAAAATATAAAGCTCTAAGGTGTGTTTAACCGGCATCATAGAAGTTCTGACATTTCTATTCCGTCTTTGCGTATTGCAGAGTTATTTGCCCCATGTGAGCAGGTATTGATTGTTACGTCATTTGTTTGTGAGAGTCACGTCATAAATTTTTGAGAAAACGACGTAATTTTCTCACACAAACCAATGACGTAACAATCAATACCTGCTCACAAGAGAAGATAACTCTGCAATACGCAAAGACGGAATAGAGTGCACAAGTAAACATCTTCAGTGCCAGACTACTTTTCATAGGCATATCTAGCGGTCATTAAACTTACATTAAGTTAAACACCTGTCGTGTTGTTTATCTTGTTAATACTGCTCAATCGATTTACGAAAAGGTAACTAACGAAGGAAGACAATGTTTGACTTTTTGATTTTTCACTTATATATATATTGCCAGTTAAGATAAGGCCAATCGAAATTATTTGAAAGTAAAATCTTGATAAAAATGTCGACTTTTCCCACATAAAAAATAATCATTAAATAAAAATTAAGTTTGTTTGTATCATAATTTAAGTCTTTATGAAACAAGAATATCCGAACGATACTTTTCCCCCATACGGCACACGTGAAATACTGCTATGTTATGACAAGGAGCAACAATATATAAATATCGTGATATTTTTCTTATCTGTCAACTCGGTTTCTAAAGTAGATAAATTGATATCACATTATAAGAGATACGAAAAAGGTGTATACAATAATTGTCGATAAATAACAACAGATGATATATTTAGATATTATGTTTTATTCAGAATCAGTTTACCGTGTGATTTAATTTGGTGAAAGAAAGCTGATATTATCTTCATAAATATGATTCAGGCACCTGGACTTCATCAACTTGATAACTGATAACCTTTACCGGGAACAGGGTTACCCCGACAATCGGACTTACCACCACAGCACCCTTGTCGACAGGCCAACTGACACGGAGATGGAAAGTTATATCAATATGGTAAATGTGCTATTCCTATAACGACAAATTTGTATTGAAATTACTTCTACAAACTATGTTTGGTTTAAATGTTTAAGCTATTACAAATTAAACATACACCTTCCTCAATGTTTTCCCGTTATAAAACTGATTTTCGTTGAAAACTCCCGAAATCAGTAAAAGGATGTCTATCCGATTATTTATCAACGATTGAAATTGTGTTTATTGTAGCAATGGGCAGCGAGGTACTGGGTGCAACAGGGATTTCCAAAGGCACAAATCAACATAGGAATATCGTTGGGAGCTTTTGGGTTTGAACTGCTTGATTCAGCTAGTTATGATATAGGGGCCGTATCCGTTGGACCAAGCCTCGCAGGTCCGTACACAGGGATAAACGGCATTCTGGCGTACTACGAGGTAGGTACTGACGGGCTTACGCACAATATATATACTACACACGGAAATGTTCGCCAAACTCGTATGTTATCCCCTCGTCTCTCCCTCCCTCTGGAATGAGGGTGAATACAAACTTTTATACAAATATTAGAACACATCCTACTTTAAATAATTTTTCAACCGAAGAGGGCAAAACTACCACTGAACAAAAAATGAGGGTTGAATAGTTCAAAGGGCAAACGTTTCTGGATTAACTGTGCGCAATTAAAATGATCATATTTTTAGGAAAAAGTCATTATCATTTTATCATGTAAAATATTTTATTTTGATACGCAGCTGATGTAAAATAATACACTGGTTTGAAGGTATTCCTGCATCATCATTGTCTGCTAGCCCTTAATTGATATCTAAGCTTTAGTATATCTCCAAAGCTACCGTTGCAATCTCACGCTACAGTTACTATTTTTATTGCTATAGTTACAACTTGATATACTACTAGGGCAGTGATTTATAAAAGTAATGTTCCAGCTATATGCATTACTACAGTTACTGCTATAAAATGCAATAGTAACTACTAGTGTTAACAATGCTACAGTTACTGCTATCTAATACTATATATACGAATTTACTGCTATACGAATACTTTATTTACTACCTACAATTACATTCGCCGCTATCTAATACCACCGGCACTGGGTGTCATTCCAGTTTATTTTTCACGATACAATGAATTGGAAAATCTTGACAAAACAAAAGCTATCATCGTTTGGCCAGTATAATAAGGTCGGTATACCGTTGTTGTTGAAAGGTGTGTCTGTTACTGGAAGAAGGCGGTCAGTCATACCAGAGCTATAATGTTCCTTTCTACGTCAACGACACCTTGTGGGTAGCTTATGATGATCAGCAGAGTGTTGCAGATAAGGTAAGCATTCTCAATGGATCAATCACAGTATTACAGATATAAGGATTGAACGGCATTTTCTTCAATGTTCATGCCGGTATGAACGCTAATTGGTTATATTCATAATCCATGAAACCCATTAGGGCTTCTGGGTTAATATGTACATAACCGATCTGTGTTAACACCGGCATTGCCATTAGGAAATGCTGTTCAAAAGATATATTAACATTCTTAACTTCATAATTATAATTGGTCTAACTGTAGGTATTCCCTTACATTTGCGGTTATCAAATGTCTGTGTTGTCAGGGCAAACGAGGTTTCTTGAACAGTATAACGTCACCAAAATGTGTGCTTGTAACGGCTATTGGAGGCGGGAGGCTATTAAGTATATTTACACTTCCCACTCTATAAGCATAACCATAATACATTGTGTTTATAGGGATATAAAGTCCTCCCGCCTCTATAAACATGAAACAATCATTAGGAGCAAACATTTTGGTGATGTTAGGCTGTTCTAACAATCTCGTTTGCACTGTTAACTTCAATATCGAAAATATAAGGGAATATCTTTGCTAAGGTCAATGATAACTAAAATTTTAGAATGTAAATATACGGATTGAACGGCATTTTTTCAATGTACCTGCCGGGTGAAAAATTAAAAAAAAGATCAATTCTTATATAACTCTACCACGCAGATTGCGTTCATTACAGCTATCACTATGAATGCCATTTACCTATTGTTAACGTCGTTAATATTATAACGTCATGATTTTAACGCTAAAATCTACAGACGCTCTTCAGATAAAGCCTGATATCACGTTGCACGAGCACACACTAAAAAACACTCATTTGATTAAAATGCTATCAGTTTACACTCATAGGCAGTTTGAATACCAACTGAATTTTCAATTCTGTAGGATGTACTCTTCTGAGAATTTAAACAGTCCCTGTATTAATTTTCTTTATATGCATCATTTGAAAAAGGAGTTGATGAGTTCTGGTAAAGGTATGCAGAACAAATTAATACAATATCTTTCAAGTGTGTAATCAGATATGAATAAAAGTGAAATTTCTCTATCTTATTCTTTTACCTCTGTAAGCAATTAAACTAACCCCTATCCATTGTTTTAAATGAAAAATACTTATTTTATAACCTTTTTACAGATTTAGTGCTAGATATAAAAACTTCTGTAGTTCAAGGTGTTTTTTCAAGAATATTCAAAGGATCAAAGAAAATGTTTTTTTCTTCCTTAAATATGTAAAATAAATTGGGCTTGGGGGGTTGGGTCAATTTGTCACATAACTGACCCGTTTTACTATGTTTTCCGGCCATGTCATAACTATGGTAATACACACCTGTAATAAAACCTTAAGTTGCTGTGATTGGTCAAAACTGTTGGAACATGTTCCTTCGCTACTACAAGTACTACTTTTATTTAACATATTTTTAATATATTTTGAATTTAAATATATTTCTTTTGTCATTATAATTTTCATTGCATTTAAAACTGTGCATCAGTAAAAAAAACTCTGGACTACTTTGCATTGCGCAGAACGACAGTTGTATGATCGAAGTACTTTGGTTTTTACCTAAATAGAGTCAGCTGATAACAAATAATTGTGTTTAAAGTTATTTTTTTTATTATGAATGTTATGTGATAAACAGAATATTACATGAGTGTCCATGTCAAATTGAATTTGTTAAACTCGTTCAATATTTTGATATGACACTCGCCCAGAGGTTCGTTTCATATCAAATAATTTAACTCCTTTTATAAATGTAAGATACCCTATATATACGGTACACACATTATTTGACAACATGTTCGTTTAAACAATACGGAAAAGTAGTACTTATATTCGGTTATACAAAATCAATGAATGTTTGCATTGTGTATTATTACTTTGTATTAACATAGTTTTACGTTATATAAAGGCCGAATGGCTCCTTCAAGAGGGATACGGTGGTAGCATGGTCTGGGAGTTATCTATGGACGATTTCAGTGGTGTATGCAGCTCCTCCGTGAATAGATTTCCGCTCGCACAGCAGATCAAGGACACCCTTCAAACTGCAGAACCAAGTAAGAAAAGACAACGAGTTTATAACTGTAGTAAGGACCATCTTAACAAAACAATGACTTTTGATTAAACTGTGTTAAGGGCTCTAACTATAAAAACTGTACCTATGACTTCCTGCATTCTTTCTATTCTTTCTGAGTGTGAGAGTGCAATAGTCCAAACCAAGATTCGAACCCTAAAACTCCAATCAATAAACTGCCTTTCTATCAAACTGAGCTACCAGACCAAACGTTATACCTTGGTTCGGTCGCACCAGTAATATTTGAGAATAAAATAGAGGAGATTACTGAGCATAGAAACAGTGGCATTCTCTCGTGTCTTGTTTGCAGTGAAACATGGAATCTTAAAGAACTTATAAAGAACAGTTATTATTTGGAATTGTTTGTTTATTTTTGTTTGACATTTGATATTTGATGACTTTTGGTAGGGCCCAGCACGTATCGAAAGGTATGTACCTTCACCGTGTGGTCCGGGGATCGACCCAGTCTGGGAAAGTTCACCCCCTGGGACATAGACCCAACCCAATGTACACATATCACTGTGGCCTACGCTGCGGTCCGCCATGATAGGCTGGCACCGATGTTCGTCCAAGATTTAAAGCTGTAAGTACGCCTTACTGTTGATTTTCTCATTTGGAAGTCGCTTATCTGCATGCTTTTCCTTTGCACTTCAATATTTGGCATTGAGGACAGAAAATAATTAGTCAGTCGGTATTTTAGAAGAAAAATCCTGCTTATCAATACAAAGGTGCCGTACTCTCAGTTATATTTTTCTTTATGAAAACTTGGGCAATATCTGGTTGATGGTGTGTTTCTTTTCTTGTACAGATATCGTCAAATCAGCCGAATCAAAAATAACTACCCTCACATAAAGACTCTATTGTCTGTTGGCGGCTGGGAGGAAGGTAGTGCAGCGTTCTCCAACATGGTATCCAACCGCTTCTCGATGTTTACTTTTGTGAGGTCAGTCCTCACCTTCCTGCGAAACTACGACTTTGACGGGCTGGATCTTGCTTGGCAATACCCAGCATTCAGAAAAGGTTCTCGCCCAGCAACAGATCGCCGCCTCTATGGAGAACTGATTAGGGTAAGACCAGGCATCACCGTCCTATCTTCTAATTTTGCGACGCGGTTAGCAAATTGTCTGCATAGAAGTCCTTCCTCTTGTGTTAGGGTTTAGACAGCCTTTCCCACAGTGTTTGTGCTCACGAAGTGTTATGTTGATTTGTATTTTGGAAGCAATGACTTAAGATGAAACGTTACATTGATAGTATTTTACTCTACTAGAAACCCGTGCAGGTTTGGGAATCATTACAGAATATGTGGTTTTCTTTCGTGTCTTCTACGAAGAGCACATGGATCGAAGAGACCAGAGTTGATCTGCCGCTCCTCATTTCAACACTTTGACACTTTTCGTTACCTATTTTTCTTGTCTCCTTTATCTTCTATCTACTTTCTGTTTCAGGGGCGGTGTCTCCCTAAGCACCCGTCCTCATATGACCATGGTTTTTGCGAATATTTTAAAACACAAAACAAAAACGATAAATGTTTCATGACGGTCTAGAGTGGCGGCAGGGATGCCTTATTCCGTTAGCAAGTTGATCGGTTTATATAAAATCAAGATTTGAGGTAAAAGGCGAAGTGGTTTTGGTTTTTTCGTAGAATCGTTTTGGGATTCATTTTGTCTTTTGACTCATACAGGACACAGTTTCTGCAAAATTCAATTTTGACTTTAGATACTAACAGAACAGCACTGTGTTCGTATAATTTGGTACCTTACATCTCAAAAGGTGCCGGACAACACGACTCATATGTTTACTCCTCTCTTTACACGTGTAATTATCATAATGTGGCAATATCTTTATATCTCTTATGACGATTACACGATCTCTAGGTGACACAAGAATAGCACAGAATCCACATATTTATACGATATTCCGTCCGATATTTGAAAAGGCGGCGACAAACACATGTATACTATAGTAACATACATACATTTTAGATATATCTTCCGTTGAACGATCAGTATGCTTTTCACCAAGTAAATCATAAAATTATTTTTGGTGCAGTTATTTATTTCTTTGATATCCATTCGTTTCATCATATGTTTAAAGCAATGTCATAGGTACACAGCTATTTCAAACTTATAACTACAAACACAAAAAGCTCTGCCGTTTATCATTTTTAAAATCATTTCTTGTCGTTTTTGAATAGATGCTTCGAGGTGCGTTCGATGCAGAATGCTTGCGGTCTGGTAAGGATAGTTTCCTTCTAACAGCATCCGTCAGCCCTGAAAAATTCATAATCGACAAATCCTACGATACAAACGCCATGGTTCAGTAAGTATAAACACAACTGATCATACACTCCCCTATCTTTAAAACTTATAACGTGTTGAAGTTAGGGTATATGTCTATTGACTTTACCGTTGAGACTCGAATGGGAAATAGGGTTTCAATATTGTTAGCTGTACTAAACTTGTTATACACTCCCAGAATATTCTCAGTGATGGTTGTTGGGTATAAAAACATGTTACACAATCTCAGGATATTTCCATGGATGGTTGTTGGGACTATAAACATGTTTCACACTACCAGATTATTCTTAGGGAATGTTGTTTGGTATATAAACAAGCTACATACTCCAAGAGTATTCCCTAAGATTGTTGTTCGGTATATACTCCCAGGGAATAGATAGTAGATAGTTATAGAATGGGTAAGAGGGAAATAGCAAATTTATGGTCCCCGAGGTGAAAAACTATTTCCAGAGGCGGCAAACTTTGTGAAAAACTATTTCCAGAGGCGGCAAACTTTGCCGCCTCTGGAAATAGTTTTTCACCTCGGGGGACCATACATTTTCTATTTCCCGAACTAATCATTCTATAAATGTTTTATTATAACGAAACAAATTAAGGCAATTTATCAAATTAATTTATTAATTAATTTCTTTAAACGATTTCAAAGAGAAAAAAATACAATTGGAAGTGCTGTATGCATCGTCGTTAATGATATTTTCATTTCTAGCATTCAAGAACTGTTTTTGTAGACCGTATTTAATAGTCACCATGATTTCCTAGCATATTTAGTCCCATCCACTTTTTTTAAGTTCTGCATAAAATTTGTGTGGACACACGTTCATCTCCTCTGTGCTTGTCCTGCCATAATCGTTGAGGCCTCCGGCATTCTGTCCTGTTAAATGAGTTTGAAGTAAATTCACTGCAGTCTTAACAACAGCTTTTGTATTTAAGCTGTACTTTTAGCGTCCATAATATGCTGTAATTCCTCATCACCAAGATTATCAAAACGACCTACATCGGTGGTCATTTTCGCTGTTGTCGTTTGGTTCTGAATTGTGACGTCACCTGCGTCACGGAGAAGGCCTCGCCTACCAAATGTTTTCATTTGTTGAGATTTTATAAGCTCCGCCTACAAATATTCATGAGGGAGTAGTCCTCTTTCTGGCAGGGAGTAGTGCTATTTTGGGGAGGGAGTAGCCCTCAGATGGAGAGATTTAAGTGATTTAAGGGAAATAATACATTTTATCGTATTGTTTTTATATAGGGAAAAATCAGTAGAGGTATAATAAATTAACATGTTATAGACTTCCATAGTATTCCTACTGTTTGCTGTTGGGTATATAAACATGTAACACACTCCCATAGTATTCCTACTGTTTGCTGTTGGGTATATAAACATGTAACCCACTCCAATAGTATTCATAGTATTTTCTGTTGGCTATATAAACATGTTACACACTCCCATAGTATTCCTAGTGTTTGCTGTTAGGTATATAAACATGTTACACACTCC
>JAUMHH010165410.1:0-16961 GCA_032359455.1 Chlamys rubida | reverse complement strand
TCAACCTCCGGGGATTGATAGGCTACAGTCAACCTCCGGGGATTGAAAGACAATTGATGAACCGGGTTCTTGGTCCGAGGTTCACGGCCTCAATGTTCACAGTTCCCAGTTATGGTTCATGACACTCAACATCTCGATGTCATATTTAAGCCTTCGCGTTCCCAGTTCCTAGTATACGGCCCTCTGGTTCACGGTCGACGAATTCACGATATCAAGGTTCACGAGCTCTATAAGGAGGCACGGTAGTCTAGTGGTAGGACGCTGGGCTCGTGACCGAAGGGTTGCGGGTTCGAGTCAAGTCACGGCCCTGTGTTGTATCTTTGAACAAGCTACTTTACCTCTCTTGTTCCAGTCTACTCAGCTGTAAATGAGTACGTGGCTGGGCAGTGCTAGGATAGTTATTGATGAATGGTAGCTGTGAGCGCCGAAATGGCAGCACCGGCTGTATGCTCCCCCAGGGAGTTGAGAAAGGTATTGGCTGGCTGCAAAGGTCTTATAACCACGGATAAAAGTTTGTGAACCACTTTGAGACGACCTACGAGCAAGGTTGTGATAAAGTGGTATACTGGAACCTCGAATTATTATTAGTATAAGGGTAATGTTTACGATACCAGGTTTTAAGTCCCAAGGTTGTCCATTTTCCTGCCTACAGTTTCCAAATTTACAGGGAAGGTAAAGAGGTTGAAATATATTATTTCCATTGACGCTATCATGAAATGTTTGTCTAAGTAATTTTCTGTCACTAACAACTGTTCTACATTTGAGTATTTGGAAACCAAAAGAAAACTTAACAAAAAGAATAGCATTAATTCCAGAAGTAGAATTAGGGATTGAGCCACTATCAGTGTTACACTTTACCAACGTTATTATCCACGAACTGTAAATGCATGATATTTAACTGATGGATGCATATCTTGCAAAGGAAAGTAATTTTACATGTAACAAAAAGTCTATTTTTATGTTCCTTTTTATTCTAAATAAAAAAGGGAAGTCAAATCTGGGTCTGTATTCATGAAACCATTCTCACGCTCAAGCACGGATTTCTGTGCTCAAACCAACTTTCTTGTTACTAGTCTAAATCATGTAAAACAATCAAAAAAGTCAAATGTAAACATTGAAAACAGTATTCGGCTTTAAGACTTCATTGACATTTTTTTTCTAAATTAATTTATTACTGAAACAAGAAATAAGGCTTAAACACAAAATCCATGCGTGAGCATGAGAACGGTTTCATAAATACGGGCTCTGAAGTAGAAAAGTTTTGAGCAATTTTGAGCAATTTTAACTGCTGCAGTGGTACTCTGTTATATTTAGAGATACGACACTATTCCAGGCTTGGGAGGTATTCCAGGCTCGGGAGCTATTCCAGGCTTGGATGGTATTCCAGGCTTGGATGGTATTCTGGGATTGGATGGTATTCTGGGATTGGATGGTATTCTGGGATTGGATGGTATTCCAGGTTTGGATGGTATTGCAGTCTAGGATGGTATTGCAGGCTTGGGAGGTATTGCAGGTTAGGATGGTACATGTACAACGTACAACTGCTATTAATGTGCCAATTGTCGAGGCTTGTGTGGTAAACCAGAAAAAAAAGTTAAGAGATGCACCGTGTTTACTTGGCATGCGTGGTAAAGTTGTCATTACTGTATAAACTATTTCATCTATCGAATCTCCACATAATTTGATTTAATTGTTCCCGGCGCATACGTTTGAGAATATGATTGTTGTTGGTATAAATGGGCTAAGAATTCCCGAGGCGATTTTAATTTTTAGCGTGCTTCAGTTTATTCTTAGTCTGGGTATTTGATGAAGTAGTATTGGAAAAGTTTCAGAGCAAGAATCCCAGACCAATAGATGTCAAAACGTGTTTTGGTACTCCTGCAGCAGTGCAACCGTTTATTACAGTATCTGGCGACGCATGTCATCATAAGACAATATTAACTAGGACTCGGCAAGCTACGTTTTGTATTTGGAAGATTCGGCACTGTCTCTCAGGGAGGTTTTTATAGACTGTTGAAAATCGGTAAACTATTACATATTTCCCTATCTTTGATAAAATAAAAAGTCTGTCAATGATTGAGTCAGGGGAAAGATCCGGTCTGGAGAATCGTTCATAGCGGAGCGGAAACTAACCAAGGAAGAGAAGCCACGGGAATCACCCACTTGTGACAAGCTTTCTAAACCCCATGATTTTTATGTGACAAATGGCGATGTTTATCAACGGCTTTGGAGAAGATAACATAGACAAGTGATTATGATGGCGAGGATTCTCCCGGAAACAGAGTTTGTTTACTGACACATACTAGACCTACTGGGACGTGTTGACATTTGACAAACGAGTACTTTACTTCGTAATCATCGACCTCTTTAAAATCATCGCCGGTAGCACATATGGATGATGCAGTGTATTTCAAGCTTGTTACTAGGATCAAACTGTAGATACCGATTATAATACTTTTCAACTGAAGGACATGCAAATTTTAGAGAGAAAGACCATCAAATACATACTTTAAGATTCCTCATTTAACAAAAATCCGAATAGGGAGCGATTGAGGATGTGGTAGTTGATGTCTTACAGTTTTTTGGCTAAATGAAACTCATTTGTTTGATATTATTATTTAACTGTTATTCTTTAATAAACTTGACATTCGAAATTGTCTTTATTGTAATTATACATCACGTATCATGCTTTTTAATCATTTTTTTTATATAATAGTAAACTACAAATATAGTCGTATCGGTTTGGCCATAATTATGTAGCTTTGACCCGCCTGTTTGTATTACACGGTTTGCTGTTTACACATTTTATCCAACTTCACTATTTGGAATATACCTTAACGGTCCAAATATAACGAAAGAGAATCGCGCGCAAGGTATTACAAAATAAAATCCTCAACTACAACATTAGAGACAATACAAGGAAAACCAATCAGGAAAGGAAATTAGAAACAAGTAGGGGGTGAGAGAATATAACTTAACCAACCCGATGTACTATTATATACAACAGTATATAAATAGACATCTCCATTGCCCTGATATTTAAGTTGTCCATAAAGGACAACCTGCATACTCATTCTCTGTTATACAGTACAGCTCCTTCTAGGTCTGGTTCACCGAGTACTTAATGTATTTAACGTTTTAACATTGTGCTTGTAAAATATCATTGTAAGTCAATAATTAGTATAAAAATTATAGCTTTATTTCAAAAGACGTTTTCATGGTAATCTCGCTGATTCACCATTCACTATGTACGACACAGTATATTCAACATTCGCTTACAGATCGATCTCTACATGTTGTCTCTATCTTTCTTCTGTCTTAATATGATACTGATATTTCGAAAGCCAAATTCTTCTGTCTACTTTAATAAAATAGTCAGCTAATTGATTAAAACAGCTTCACCTGCAAATCTGATGGTGGTCTTAAGGTGAGATGTATTTGTTGTCCTGATCCGGACGCTTGGTAGTGTTAACAAAATTTCCATTATAATCAAACATCATCTCAAGATAAAAAAAAATATGTGACTTGTATTTCGAGCGTATTTCCGTAGTTTATAAAATAAGTGTTCGGTTTGGAATTTCGTTTTGAGCGCTCATGAAACCTTATTTATTGACAGCTAATTTCTAGCTATTACAGTACACTGTATAGACATTTAGTGCGGATTACAATCCGTCTGGTAACTCTGACATATTAACAGCATCATCTGCACCAAAAAAAACAGAAGTTTGGGAACAATATACTTTGTTATGTTGAAAATATTTTCCTCCTGGTCCTTGAAGTACGATGCAAAATTGTGGAGAGGATATATTTCTGTTGACTTTGGATACAGACATGTTCGATCATTCTCTGAGGATTTAACCCATGACTACTGTTTTTGTAACAAATTATACTTATTACTTCACATTTCCTCCTGGTATGTTACAATATGTACTTCTATAACTTGATCCACAACCCAGTTCACGAAATAAAAGCGACTCAAAAGCTTTTAAGATTCAACGCAACAAAAGACCAATTTTATGTCTTGCTCTTATCAAATACATATAAAACATAGAAAGTACAGGACTTAAAGAAAGCTTTTCTTAATCTAGCTTGTGCACGTGAAATAAGGTTGTTTTCCTTTAAAATGTTATTTTACCCACTCCTCAAAATACAATGTCATCCCACACAATGTGCTATTCGGTTGTTTAGAAGTGACTAATCGGTTTTTTCTTCAGTGATAGTGCCAATAAGAATTTCCCAATACACGTCACTCTGGAATACTTTAGTTTGATGTTAACGAGGTCTTCTTTCACATTGTCATTTTTGATCAGCTTCTTATTTAATAAAATACTTTCTTTATCTCAATGCATTATCAACATTAGCATATCTGTTACCATTAGGTTTGTAACATAGCCACGACGAGGTTATCAATTACAATAAGAGTCGCCCTCAACAGTCTTGATAGGACGCATATATATTAATCAGCACCATTTTTATATAGTGCGGGGATAACATCTTCCTCCTCATTTTCATTTGGAATCAGATTCTTAGAATAATCATACATTATTCAAAGTCCCAATTTCAACACAAGCTGATATTTAACCATCACGTTTAGTTATGACAATATAAGAGTCACCCTCATAACAAGGTATAGGGCTCTTACTGTGACGGCAATATCGTTCATACTCGTGTCACGTTGTATGGTGCCGCAGTCACACAGGGTAACTATTAAAGACATCACTGTGTGTCTGAAGGGCTAGGACTTACAGGTCAAATAACCGTTCAGTTGATCTTGACCAAAACAAGATATGTAAATAATATCTCTGACTGATTACTATACAAAAATCGAATGTTTCTTACAACACCTTGTTAAACAAGAAGGATATTTAAAAAAACAAAAAACAAAAAAAACACGTTTTATGTTTTATGTTTATCAAACAGTACCAAATGTACTTAGAACATACGATATTTAATTTTAGGTGAATAAACATAAATTATGCCTCAACGACATATAAGAAATGTTGATTTTAATGATAAACGGTGGTAATTAAACATAGCCCATTCACACTTTAACCGCTTATGTCACAGCATCCTCTGGATTCATCAGGTCCTAGTTGGGACTATCGTAGACTCGTCTACGGTGATTAAGGATCGAAAACCGGCCAGTCTACATACATCAATTAAAAATGAAAACGACGCGCTGTCTAATACGGGGAAGGAAAAGAGAGGGAGTAATTTCTTGATTCCGGGATGCACGTTCAAGAGGAAGGATTAAACTCTAGTAAAATTGATTATTTCCGTCAGCAGTAAGGCCTGTCCTGAGCTAGCTGAACAGTCTCCGGTGAGAGTAAGACCGCTTTACGGCCGACCTGGGGACACGTGTACGCGCTGTGTCTCCCTAACTACGTGTCTTCTTGTGTATGGAAAGTGTTACTCGGAGTAGAGACTTAAAACTGTAAGTATACAGTAGTTATGATATATCCTATATCCATGACGTATATGTCGCTCATGCAGTCAAACACACGTGTATTCGATAATGATAACAGACCAATAGTCTAAGAAAAACTCTTAACTAAAACCTTTGCCATTTGAAAGATATTAAGATTATATTTCTTAGTCTGTATATGTTTTGTGACCACCAGCAGCATTTCTTTATGTAGAACTCTTAGTTTAAGGAAGTAACTAAGTTACGAAATGTTCGCGAAACTGCTCGTATCACACCCAAGTTAAGGAAACCCATCATTCCATGAGTGTTAAACTGTTAGAAATAAACAAAATATCCACTAAGAATGGTAAATGTAATAATTTAATATATTAATGATACCTTTCAAAGGTACACCATAGAACATAAATTTATAATTCGCGGGTTTGTATCATGAGACCAACTAGGGGAAGGGTCAACAAGTGGTCGCTAAACAGTTTACTGTATACCGGGAAACTTTCGCCGCAGTTTAACTTTCGTCCCTTTCGCCTTCCGGTCTGAGGGCGAATTTAACATGACGGCGAAAGTTTGAAAAGAAATTACGTATACGACGGCACATGTTTTGTCACTATTTCGTCTACGCTGAGGCTTAACTCAGGTACCGTATGTGATGCAATTGACGTCCAGTGTATTCCACTGTTGGCGGTGTAGGGCGAATTTAACGCTAAGGACTCTGTCGGTGAAGGGCGAAAGTTTAACGGGGCGAAAGTTTCCCGGTATACAGTAAACATTGCAATCTGGTTGTTTTACGAACATATATGTATCTTAATAGAATGGATTGCCTAGCAGAGTCGTTTCTCAAGAAGGTTCGACTGCACGTATCCCCTTGTGTTACATGAAATAATTCCAAGACAGGTGTACACACTGTGTTTAAGGTAGCATACCTCTTTAAGCTAATGATGGTGCTTAAACCCCTTTATATGAAAGTTTTATCTCATACACAAAAAATGTACGCATTAAAGGTATTGTTTGTGTGTGAAGGAAGACTTAAATTTAACATATTTCCAAACTGATGAATCTTATTGTACTTAAAAAAAGAAACCTTGTCGATTCCGTCCTCTGCAGGTTTAAACTAAAATTTGGTTGCTGCATCTTTTTCATTTATCTGCAACCTTTTATTTTATTCCCTTTTACCTGTTATCTATTTTATCTACATGTGTGACTGTGTTGTTGATTCACCGTTCATTACTCAACAAATGAATGCATTGCTGATTCCTTTCTGCTGGCGATTGTTTAATCCCCGTGGTTTGCCGTAACCTCGATGGCCCCAGTAATCCCTGTTGGTAATTGAAGGGTTAACAATCTAAACACATTGTTATTAATTCTGAATTAACCAATCCTCTTGCAATTTTTCGGAATTCACATAATTTACATAATTTAAAGGAGCTTGTTACCCTGTATCAGCCGTCACGATCACTGCGTTCGGAGTCAGAATCATTGTTGTGTGTCCCAAAATCTCGTACTGTGACCTATGGAAACCGGTGCTTTGGGAGGGTTTCGGCCATGTTGTGGGATAGCTTACCATCTGCTATTAGAAAGTCAAATACCCTGGCCAAATTCAAGAGGGACATCAAAACTTACCTCTTCACGTCTGCATTTTAGGGTCTCTGCAAAGACGTCATGTACATACCACCCTTTATTTGTTCAATTATGTGCACATTGCTTGCTTAAATGTATAAACGTGATTGTAAACCTTTGTTTTTGTTTCACAATTATAACTATTACTATTATACATATGTTGTAAAGCGCTTTGGAGTAATTTTACAAATTAAATAGAGCGCTATATAAATGTTGTATATTATTTTTTTTTTTATTTTAATTAAAGGGTTTTGCGCACTGCCCTTCTGTTTCAACACGAGTTGATACAAATTTGGATTTCAACCTTGTTTGGCCCCTAGCATCACCGATGAGACTTAGAAGGACGAAACGGCTGTGTGGTGTTGTGGAATTCATTTTCGGCACTACATATCTATTACAAAATAGTATAGAAGCAATCACAAGTGTGGCTTTTGTTCTTTTTTTGACGAAATCAAAATATTTGTTATTTGATAAACGTTTAATTTAAGCAATAAATTTGCTTGATTTATTTCTGTATGTCATGACCGACGCCAAGAAACATAACCTTGTGGTATCGATTCGAGCCGAACGCGAGTAGGGTTTCAAAACTCAAGCTTAAACACGTAAAACTATACAGAGTATAATAACAGGTATACATTGTACACCAGTAAAAACATGAAAATATCGACAGTATTGACAAAAACATATCTGAAATGACAGGAATGTATCTGAAATGACAGGAATGTATCTTTATGATGAATACATCTGTTAAAATTTGATATATCGGTATGACAGGAATATATCGGTATGACGAAATTTATCGGTATTACATCATTATATCGTTATGACAGGCATTTATATGTATGACAGGAATATATCAATATGATACAAATGTATATTAATGAAAGGAATTTATCGGTATGACAGGTATATATATGTACATTGTAAGTATGACAAATATATATGTTTGACTGGAATATATCGGTATGACAGGAATTATATCGTTATGACTAGAATATATCGGTATAACAGAAATGCATCGTTATTACAGGAATATTTTCCAATCGTCAACATTCCCTCTTGATAGTTCAGACCCTGCATCCCTTATTTACAGTATTAACATGTCCTAGTCGATTCGGTATTCAAGGTATTGTTCTGAATACCATGCACGTCGTGATAGATGTCGACTGCTGACGGACAAACTTACAACACAAGGTCTCAAAAGTACAGGTCGATGAATTAATGGTCGTTATTAAGATCTCATAAGGAAAAACGTTATTGTTTTAAGTGATATTAAGGTGGTATTTTTGATTATGCTCATAATTGAACCTTTTTATTATGTTGTCACTACCCGAGTTCTCGAGGTCACGGCGTGACATCACTGGGATTTAACCTAGATGTACATGGCGGGTGTCGTCTATGTGACATCACTGGGATTTAACCTAGATGTACATGGCGGGTGTCGTCGATTAAGCAGAAAACGCTTACCCTTCCGAAACATCTGGTCCTACTTTCCTTGTACTTTTCAATGTCTCCGTTTAAATCGATCTTGTGTTGTTAATTGTTTGTGCTTTTTCAAATTTTGACAATACCATCATTGTCAGTGAGGCATTCTGATATATTATCACATGTACTTCAATAACAATAATAACTGTAAATTGTCCGTCCAATAACAAGCTACATTTTCGTTTAACAATAAAAATATCTTTTACATATGATAATACAATCAACCTACATGTTACATGTACATATAAACACATTTACAAGACACATGCTATACAAATTAATGAAGTATGTATTCACAAAATAGTAAGGTAGCAAAGTTACCTTAAGTGTAAATATATTTGCACTCAAATATTGTCCAAGCTAAATATAAGTGGTTCGACCTATTAGCGCACTCTTGATTCATATGTGTTTTAGATGATACTTAAGTAAAACAAGAGAACACCAAAGCTGGAAAGACGGTAATCAAAATTATATAGAATTCGTAAAAAAGCTTTGATATTGAGTTTGAAAGGTCAGTGTATAGTTAATTGGATGTTTTCTGGCGCACCTGTTATTATGCTGATTTTGTCTATAAAGTGATAGCCATTAATATTGATGAATTACATCAGTTTGTTTGTTTGATAATGTACCAGTCGTTTCAGCGATACTGACGTTTTTCCTGAAAACCCAAGAGCATCATTAGAGATAAAGTACTGTAATAGGCAAGCTTGACGATTGTTCAAATAATGTCAATTTGTTGTCTTAAACTATACACTTAATCCTGAACATTATATCAAGTTAGTTTTCACATTACTCTATTTTTTTCTAAATACGTAAATATTTAACATGAAGATATGAAGAAAATTCAAAAGGAAAAACAGACGCATTTCTTAGTCAATTGACCAGTCTGATTTGTATTCACCATAAAAGTTTCAAAATCAATTTGTTCCCGTGGTTAGGCTACGATGTACACTATTACTACGTATGTCTAGTATGAATGACGTTAAACTAATTGCTACATATGTCAAGTATAAATGACGTTAAACTAATTGCTACGTAGTTCTAGTATAAATGAAGTTAAACTAATTGCTACGTATGTCAAGTATAAATGAAGTTAAACTAATTGCTACATATGTCAAGTATAAATGAAGTTAAACTAATTGCTACATATGTCAAGTATAAATGACATTAAACTAATCGCACAATTAAGCGTTACCTACACTGTCATTCAGGAAGTCATTGTTTATATAATCATATGCACAGACAATGTAATACACGTCGAAATGTGTTGTTTTGATGTCCATTAGCTCCTGATAGTGTAGTTATTATATGGTCCTATGTTGGTAAAACTAGTGAACTTATAGTGTATTATGATGAAATACTATCAACTGCGGATTTTCACTAGTTTCAGTTTATTTTTACCTGTCATACAACTATATACATATTAAAGTAGTATATAATGCGTAACTGTTTAAAGCGCCTTGCTTGTCTACAGATAAAATACCTCTTATTCAATTTAAATAAAAACTATCTGAGACTACAAGAACTGTGAAGCTATTTATAACGATACACTTGTCAGGTAAGGCCTGCACATGGCATAATTGCGAACACAGTCAATGCTAGGTTAGCATGTAAGGATAACAATCAAAGACACTAGTCAACGACAGTCTGAACATGTAAGAATAACAATCAAACGACACTAGTCAACGCCAGTCTGAACATGTAAGGATAACAATCAAACGACACTAGTCAACGACAGTCTGAACATGTAAGGATGACAATTTGGCAAATCAGGTCAATGTGAGGCTTTGATGTCAGGATAACAATCAAACGACACCACCTAAGAATAGCCTTCATATGGCAGAAATACAATCAGTCAAACCTAGTAAATGTTAGATTTTGCTTATTAGTATTACAATCATACAGTGCATGTTTGATATGTGTTTTACATGACAAAACAAAAACAGACAAACGACGCTAGTCACACTAGTGAATTACAGTAACACGACGCCAACCAACGATGAACTTGACCCTACGGAATACAGTCAAACAACGCCCTTCAAAGATGCAATGCTAATTCAATTGTTTGTCGTTGAAATTTCCTCCGAGAGGACATGGGTTAATTTCAAATCGCCTGTAGGTACAATTAGTCGATAATCGTTGAGAGATGAATGTAATCAAGATGTTCAGCCCAGTGTATAATGAACCTCGCCTGACGCTGATACACAGAGATCGTTACCGTCAGTTTAACGATGTTCTCCATAACAGTACACACTGTAGTTGCTTTTCAAAAAGCGCTTATACCGGTAAACTGATCTTATTTCAGAGCCAACCAATATCTAGCCACAACGAACTTTTAAAAGTGCAACAACAAAATCGAAATATATCACACACAGCATGCCAAGGGGTGGTTGACATTTCATGACCGATTAAAATCTTCTAGACATGACTCGCACAATCTCTGTAAAACTTTCATGTCATGATTTTGTTAAGGCGTTAAATAAATTCAAATCGAATGGCGATGTAAGTGGAGAACAGTTTTAAGTCAATAAGAATGGCATGTTTTGGTGTCATTTAAAATGCAATATGTATAGCTTTATAAAATTACAGAAAATACATATCTATGTTCTATTTTCCAATCATGCCTATCCTCTAGTTGTCGTAATGCATTTACATAGTAATATAAGTTTTAACCAACACACACGTCTCGGAAGTCTCATGAGAAAACATGTTATACAAGTGTCTCAGCGTCGTGAATCAGCTTCACCATCGTATTGACAATGGTCACGTGTCTGTGTCGTCCCCTCTCGACAAGAGTCAGTTATGGTCGTGCTGGTGTTGTTTCTGACCCGTACTACACCTCCTGACGGACCGGCTAATGTACTGTACCAAGATCTGGATATGATTATACTAAAACAACATGGATTGTAGCTGATGGTTGAACGAACGCAGACTTTCTGTTAGGGTTGAAATGACTACAACTCAGCAATCCGACATCAGCTCTTTAGTCGAGGACGTTTGCAACATAATTTATCATACGAACCAATATACTCATCATATTTGTTTACTTTCCATCTTTTGAAAAAACAGAGATGGGAAAAATCAAGTTTCAGTTACTATATCAGTGTCGATCATGACTGAGTCTATGATTATATTGACATACAATGTATATTGCTGATGACAAAGAACAGCACTGGACATAGTTGATATCATGAGGTGTGTTAATCCTCGGAATCAAAGGGTCCCGGTCTAGTGACCCTTGCAGATGGTACAAGTAGACCTGTCTGGTGTCTTTCATGAATATCTAAGGGAATCGCGCAGCAGCGTAACGGTAAAACCACCAGGTTTTGAGGTTGGCATGGCTCCTCTGTACTCTTAAACGGGCAGATATCAGCCAATCGACTGGACAGGTGCGAGCCTTCGAATTTATCATGACACACTCCTTGGGAGCGGGGAAGGTATGTGTAACGAGAATGGAGATCAAGGTGCAGTAAAACCCAAACTATCCGGACCATTTTATTCGCCTGCAATTTTTAGTTCTCTGGATTATTCATAGCCAAGATACTATAGCTATGGATATTCAATTTTGTCGGAGTTTAGCTTGTAATCGCAATTGTGGTCTAACTATGTATTTGTGGTATCTGATTGTATAGTTGATACAATTATTGTTTAATTTTCTTTACAAAGTTACTTTTTGTTAATTGGTTCTCTGGTTGTGAAAGATCATATGTGTTCCATCCTCTTTTAGGAATGTTATGTTGCATTTATATGTTAACATCCCGATAACAAATATCTAAGAAAATACATTAAAAGGAACGCCCACATCCCGTATTTTAAAACTTATATTTTTATGTTCTTTAAAATGTAGAAATTTATACTCATTTGCAGTGGGAATGAAGGTAAGAATAAAAAGTATATTAAATATTATTATTATATTGATAATTCAACTTTTAAATGTTCATCTTGACCTGTTTGCATTATATAGGTACAGTTTCTATGTGAACTAAAAGGTAACGGTAAAAAAAAGAAAACAGCATTTGGCTCGAAAAAAAAAACATGTGGCAGGAAATGAACAAGAGCTTCTGAGTTTGGGGTGTATAACTGTAACAACTATTGTAAACTGATATCGTGTCCCCGAGGACAAATACAAATAGAACTGACCCAAAAACATATACAGAATGCCATTGGTTAGCTTTAAATCGCTCTGTGCTGATATTTTATTGAACCATTTAGTTTTTTTAAACATTGATACATTGTATGATAGTATCTTCCCCAAGAGGCGCTTACATGTTTAGTAATAAAGCTTTTATGTCTTCTGTCTATTTTTTCTGTTTTAAATTGATGTTGGGATCACGCACAGTACTTTTATAAACACGCCAGAACTAGTAAGGTTTGTTATTGTAGCGTCCTACACTTCTACATTTGACAAGTCAAATTGTCTACTACAATTTCGACTTCATCTTATAAAATGAAGAGACTAAATGTAAGAAATATAAAGGAAATGTCTCATTTTTGAGTCTGAATGCTCGTTGTTTGGTTTAGATACAGATACCAAATTGACATTATGTGTTATTGCTATTAAAGTATGATTTTGATTATATGTAATTGCTCAAATATGTATAAATATTTTCCAAGTAGTTCAATCAGAAATTTATGAATGTTTGCACAACTAATAAGACAAGTATGTTGTCCTAAATTATGCAATCTTTCAGATTTTTTTTATTCTGGGAGAAGCAATTTAGGCAACTGCTTACTTGTAAATTAAATAGTCTCATTTTGTCACCTTTTAGGCGGGTTTAATGGTTGATATAAAAGTTGACTGACTTTTTTCATGTTCAATGGCTGAAAGAAAATGTGTTCTCTTTCAAAAACAGCAAAACAAATGAATCAGGGTATTTGTGTTTTTTATTGTCAACTTGCTTTGATCAGGGGTCAATAGTACTTCAGATGTCTAAATTAGTAATAAAATATCAATATTATGTAATTTTACACTTTGTTACACATAATTTTTTCTAATATTGAACTTTTAAATCTTTCATAGCAAAGTAAACAAAAAGTTCCCCAGTACCTAATGCCTGCGTCAAACTACCTGGATTCGTATGCATAAACATGTTAAATGTTAGTGTATACTCAAGTATCTTTTAACCTCTATAGTAAACAAGTTGCTTAATTGATGTTGCATGAAAATTCCAAGAGAGTTCGAGTAACTTCTTGAATTTAAAAAAAATATCGCCATCATCACTGATGTAATATTTGGTTTTGTATACTGCTCCTATCTTAAGAATTTGTTTTTTGTTTTTGCAATTAATTCGTCCATAATCATCCATTAGCGTTATTGCTAATTTTAGTGCATGTATTATGAGAGGCATAAGAACGATTCTCTCAGACCACGGACTGCATTTGTGTCAAGTGCAAGCACAAATATCAATAGAAATCAAATGTGTGATAATATAATGTATTTGGCCTAACCAATAAGAATTAGGGTCGCAAAGCTTGTGCTGAAATATCGTGTCTCATTATAGATTGGATGTACTTTCTTTTTGGGGAATTCTGATATTATAGAGGCTGTCATTAACGGGGGTATTGCCATTCCATCTGTAAGGCGAGTTTTGGAGGGATTTTGTGGGATGATATTAATTTACAGAGATTTTCAACATTAAGTTGTTTCTTTAACACCTGGAGGATGTTTGACATTTAGGAGATTTTCGATATAACGGGTTTTAAATATTAGAGGTTGTTACAACAGGGATGACATCAATATTTCCGAATCAGGAGCTTTCCCCGGGGAGATAATTGAATTATTTGTTCAGAAACAAACCTATACATCTATCGATTTATTCTTCATACCGATAGCTTTGGGAACATCGATTTGTCTTTATAATAAAACAATGGACAGTTCATCTTCGTAATGTGCTTTTCGTCTTTCGCAAAGTGGGAAAAGCTGTTCATGTCATAAATTAGATTTGGCCCAACAACATATTGAATTGCAAATTTATATTATATTCCTAATATATTTTGGTTATTGCAACAATGTCCGTTAAGTCAGAAATCAAATTCCTCGGGCAAAGATTGCAAAACCGGGAAATCAGATACACCTAAATGAACAATGCAATACATGACGAAGCTGAGAGCAAGGACATATCTTCTTGATCAGTGTATCGCAGATTCAGGAGATGACATATATTCCTGACCTTAGTTTCAAAGAACCGATTCTCAGGCCAAGAATGTAAACCTCTGGAACATATCGCTGGTCTATGACTAAAGCTCAATTGATCTTTTACACAACAGTTCTTTTTCTGGTGTTAGTGTTTTGTTTTTTAGTAAGACTGGATTTATTCCGAGGGTCCCGTAGTCTCGTAAAGTTTGTATTGCAGTTCATGTATTTGAATAGTCATCTCCCTGCTGTTCCTTCCACCTAATGTTTGAATTGTATCGACACGTTGGCCTTTTACTAGATAATAAGCACCTGGTACCTAGCGATGAACTTAGCTATATTCCTGTGCATATGGAATACATATATTATAAACATTATCATCGTTATAATATTCTATCAAATTTTGGATATATAAGACTACGAAAAATAAGAAAGAATTATTATCATATATGTCTTTATAAAATTATAGCAACAGAGAGATGAAACCCCCGGCCGTCCGCCAACCAAATATAGATAAATAGATAAAATAAAAAACATGAATAAACGAAAAGGTGGTTGGATGTGGTCCTAACAAGGAAATACCAGTTCTTTCCTCCCTTCCCCCTACGTTTGGTCATATATATCCTACGTAATTAACATATGATAGAGGCATATTCTTACATCTCTTACCAATTAATTTGACCGAGACGTGTAGCCGCCATATTGTGAAACAATAAATAAAACCGCAATAACCAATCAAACTTGGCAAAGTATACGTAAGTGACGCCAACTTTGCCGCGGCATGGTGCCATTTCATTGTCGTAACACTGTGATGCCGTGTCCATGAATGGCAGACTTTCAATCATTGGGATTTGTTTGCTTTTACCCTAGACAGGTGTATCCACAGTTTTTCCCTGTGTGAAATATCTTTGTCTCACCCTAGGATTGAGACAGGGGATCCCCTTTAAGAATCTCCCTCTTCGGGTTGATATTCCCCTATCTCACCCCAAAGGGCATGACAAATTCTATTTATCTTACGGCTATGTAAGAATTTCCGTCTTACCTCCAAGATTATATTGATTGTTCACGGAGCAATAATCAATTGTAGACCAAAGTCTGAATAATATTAAGCTGATCCATTGAAATGACCTCTTGGGTGTTAAAGCCACATGTTACTGTTTTAAACCAGATCGAGCAAGGAAACAGGTCAACCTCAAGAAATATCGCGAGGTGTTCGTGCAAACATTTATCAAAGACTTTCAGCTTTCTTTGTTTTTATTTGCATAAGCATCTAGTACCCTAGCTCTTACTGGGGAATGCATCTTTTCAGACAAACAGATAACTGTGAGACTAATAGCAAATAAATAACTTTAATCACTTTGTTTCTTGATAACCTCAATCGTGAACAGGTTATTCATCGAGTAAAAGATGACATCGTGTTTCAAGAAAAGTGGCGTTATAAAATACCCCCAGTATCATGTACCGCTTCTCTCTAAAATCTTTGAAGAAGGATGTATCTGAAATCTTAAAAATTGTAATCTACCTATCGCATTGGATGCTCAATTACATGTAATACTACCTAATTACCGGATCAACCATCACATAGCTGATCAACCATCACATAGCTGATCAACTATGACATAGCTGATCAACCATCACATAGCTGATCAACCATCACATAGCTGATCAACCATCACATAGCTGATCAACTATCACATAGCTGATCAACTATAACATAGCTGCCGCCTGGGATAACAAGTGAAGAACGCTTCTTATATTGCTAGACATGTCCGCTGTTTTGACGTCTGTGATATACTTTCAAACGTGTTAAGTATTCGTATTGGGTGTCTTGCGATGCTCATTGCTGGATCCAGTCCTATTGAATTGAATGACGAATATGTTTTGCCATTATATTACCTTAAATGTGAAAATCATGGATTTTGGGGTTACGCAGGGGTCAGTTTCAAGATAACAATGCTTTTATTCATAACCGGTCGGTGAGATTATATCTTCCTAAAAGCCTTCGCCATCATTGTTAGTCTGATGACACACAATTCTACCAACCACATGACAGCTAGTACACCGAATAAGAAAGTCTGAAAGTTTTTCAACTTGACACCCGTACCTGGATGAAAACCAGCAGGCTAAAGAGAAATGTCGAAAAGAAAAAACTAATGATCAATACTTCAAAGTCTCGAAACGGAACAGTTGCTTATAAAAAAACATCGGAAGAGAGAGCACATCAAACCATTGATATTCCGTCTTTGCGTATTGCAGAGTTATCTTCTCTTGTGAGCAGGTATTGATTGTTACGTCATTGGTTTG
>JAUMHH010165399.1:0-16962 GCA_032359455.1 Chlamys rubida | reverse complement strand
ACAAGTTATTTCAAAACAATTTTCTTTCATCTGTCTTTATTAGATTTTTTCCTTCCGCCATTACCGGATGTGACGTCGATGGAGTACCGAGACTGTGGGTCTGGGATCATCATTCGTACTCGCACATAGATTTATAGACAATGCAAGAAGTTTTGGCACTGAATCATCATTTATCATAAAGGAAATACGCTAAACATTATTCCTTTCACACTGACTGGCTAGGACGTATCACCAGTATGAATTACACGTCTATGTATCCACTCTTCCTCCCTGCTTTGTCCCGGTCACTAAAACGTTTTAATATCAAAGTATACATTTAACTGTATACGACACACAAGTTATGAATCGTCTGCTGGATAAATGAACTACTCGTTAATGAAGCAGTCGTTAAACCACTCAAACAAACAAACAAACAAACAAACAAACAGGATTTCTTTCGCCATTATTGAAACAAACAAGATTTCTTTTGCCATTATTGAGCGAGTTTATTGCAAAGTGTTTCCATATGTCTTCTTTTATTCGATAGCAAATAACATTTTTGTTGTTACATGCAAAACTGCTTTGCATAGGGTTATGCAACAAAACATTTCAAAACGATCAGTCGCCGAAATGAGACATGGAATAAAGCCATTTAACAATATATTTTGCCCTCATTTGATTCATGTATAGTTATTAATTATAGAAAACCTATTGATAGTTTTACATAAATCAGGTCAGACATGGATCAAAAGTACATCACGCCGGACAACATATTATTCAAAATAGTTTTTCGATGTGAAAAATATCAAAAAATTAATTCCAAAACTAATTAAAACCCTCGGTCATTCACGATCAGTCAGACGCTTGCATGTATCTGGACAGAATAACCCCGATGTCCAAATATAAAACGGATCGAACTATACACACCAACAATTCGTGAACATCTAATACCGGAACCAATAGACCGACAAACAAGATTTCCGAGGTGAACTTTTCCCCTTGTTTTTATAATGACTATTGAATACCTCCAATATTGCCGTTCAGATTTCTAATCATCGAGGCGTACTGCGGTCAACGAGCTTGTCGAATATCTACTCGTCCTTCTGTTTCGGTAATGGCCCCAAACTGCGGTGTGGATTGCTCGTTCTTGTAGAAACAATGCTCCTCCACTGGAGCTAGCTCCCCGGGCATGTCGTTGTCACCCGGGCGTGGATGTCCATTAATTCGAAAATCGTCGGCTAAATTGGTCCATGTTTGTCGTCCTTAATTGGTCCGAGGCTAGATGAATCGCGCCGTCAATCTGTGGAGCGATCGATGCGTCTGGGGACCGGTCACTTTGTCTTTGAATGTCCTGTCACAGCAAGGTGAGTGAGCAATTCGTCTCAATGGCGGACTATTCGATTTAAGAACAGTGTGAAGGAATTAATCCCCTGCATGAGTCAATTTATCTAGTAATTCGTCCGTGACTTTTCCAATGCTCATTTTGTTACACTTCTGTCTGAGCTATGTCAGCATCACCTGACCAAAGGTACATGTTCAACAAGAATGTTAACTCATATTCAATCTGGAGAAAGATATCACCTGATCAATTTTAAATATTCAACAGAAAGGTAGAATATCACATGAAAAATGGTAAATATTCAATATGCAGATAGTATGTTATCCGATAAATGGTATATATTCACAATATAGAGAGAATCCAGGATAAACGGTAAATTTTCAACATGTAGATACAATGTCACCTGATAAATGGTAAATATTCAATGGGAAGGTATTATATCAACTTTTAAACGGTAAATATTCATCATTATGATACAATACACCAGATAAATGGTATATTCAACGAGGAGATAAAATACCACCTAATAAACGGGAAATATTGAACAAGAAGATAGAAAATCACATGATTAAATGGTAAATATTCAACATAAAGATAGAATATCAACTGATAAGCAGTAAATAATCAACAGAAAGGTTAACTATTAACTGATAAATGGTATACTCAACAGGAGATATGACGTGTTGGGTGGAAATATATACAAGAGTTTGAATGAACGTAGTACAATATATAATTATGGGGTTTGACTTTTTTCTGCAATGTTTAATACCTTTAAAGTTTTCTAATGGTATTTAATCTGTCAAAGAATTTTAGTGTTCAAAGATCTACAAAATTCAAAACTATTGCTATCGACGAATTCCAGTTTCAATAGGCCTTTTATAGGTACAAACGTAGCGACATCAGACATGCAACCAGCTTCAGCAAGCGTGTCGACGGGAAAGCGAAAAGGCGCCGTTGTATTTCGCAAAACGGAAAAACACCATATCTACGGCGGTCATAAAACGGTTGTCTAGGGATACAGTAGAGAAATAACACAATGATATGAAGACGGTGTTCACAAGAAAAAACAACGGACAGGGCAGCAATAAAATAAAAAGCAACAAACATCATGATGAGGACTGGTGTATAGATCTAGAGTGGCAACATGTACAACACAGCGAAATAGTAGAGAAAAAACCACGCATGGAATAACACAGTAATAAAGTAGAGAAACAACACACACGGAACAACACAGCAAAATAGTAGAGAAACAACACACATGGAACAACACAGCAAAATTGTACGTAAACATACATGTAGCAGAAAAACAACACAGATGTCATTTGGCAACTGCTTATAGATATATAAAGGAAAGGATAATAAAAGAGAAGAAACCAGCGGAGGTCACATAATGACAGTTATTGAGAGATGTAAATGAATAAAAGAAGACAGCAAAAGATGCTATGAAAAAAACACCAATATACAATATAGGAAAGAAAACAAACATGTCCTATAACGATGGCTGTGAAGAGTGGCACCGTGGAAAAGATGGCTAAAGAGAAAAGAAATGAACAGATACAGAACACCCAAGTATTTCAATGAGTGCAGCGGATCTCTTTAATGTTTCATCATCATTAGTAGTAGGACGGCACTAGTCTCATATATCGATTATCCAACAGGAAAACTGTGTTCGTCAATTAGCAGGAATTCTAAGATATTTTTTGTTTCATGATCAAGAGTAATATAACACTTACCGAAGTTATACGTGTAAAACTCCGTATCCTTTTGCTAAGATATAGGACAATTAAGAATTTGTAATTATATCAAAATAAAAACGATACCGTTTCATCAAATATAATAAACTGAACATTTCAAATTCGTTTGTTTTAAAAATATGTGTATTTACAAATATATGAATGCCGGATAATAATTTTGATTCCTAGAACATTCATCAATTGTTTTCATTTTTAACAATTATGAAAATATCACTGATTCAAATTAAAACTTAACATGTCTTTTAAATTGAAAATAAATGTGCCCTGAACCGGAAACGGAACAATTTCTATAGATCACGAACGCACTCATGATTAATCCTTTGAGATTTGACTGAAAACAATAACTAGATGACATTTAATTAATGGATTTTACACTCAAACTATATTTTTTTCTGACGCAATCGTATGGAAGTCTGAGAATGTGAGGTTACGTTCCAGATTGTACTTACTGCAGACAGAGGGGGCTATTTACTGTGTGGCTTGTGTGTTACGTAAAATGTATTTATGGGCTTGTTATCTGTCCTCTCGACTTTCAACATGACAGAACAATCTCGGGTTCCCAAAGGTGATGCTATCTTGACCTTTTCATTGTCAATAGAAGCATACTTAACATTGTTGGAATGACGCTCCTGTATTTCACAGTAAACACAGTCTACACATAGGGTAGTATGTGTTATACACAGAACATCCTACATGCATAAGCTAACGTTCTCAAATAGATTCAAAAAATTTCATTTCGCTCAATATTTTGAAAACATTGCCAATAGGTTATGCCTTTTTCATGCTGTTGTCAGTTTTAATTATAGGAGTGCTTGTCTCTTTCTGTGCTCTATTGTATATCTCTTTTCTAAGATCTTGAGACAAGGCAAGTAAAATTTACGAAATGAAAAAAAACCCCAAAAAAACGAAATCAATATTTGATGAAGCCTCAGGTAACAGACGACCATTATCTTGCCGAAAGACGTCAACCAGTGGACGAGCATCTTGGAGCTCCCAATATCCAGGTCTTGTCTAGACGAAATAATAGTGGACGTAATATAAGCCCTTGGTTTGAGGTGATGGACTAGTAGTGCCCAAGGGACCAACCCCCCCCTTTTTTATGTCTGTCCCTAGCACTTCGTTTCGTTATGTATCGGACTTCAAAATTTACAAGTCTCGTGGTCTGGAAGTCAACAACATATTGTTTTAAAGAAGCGATCTGACTTGCTTTATTGCTGTTGTTTTATTTAAGGGAAATATACTACCTAATACATATTTCCTGATTCATGAAAATATCGCCGAACAATTAGCATAATCCAGTAATTATATATATTATGCATCAATCAGGAATAGTTTTACAGATTTAGTGTATAAGTATTTTAGACATGAAACAATTTTGCTGTAATATAGAATATGTTGAAAGCTATAAGAAGATTATTCGGAAATGTTGCAAAAACACATTCATTGGCAATAAACACCAACCCAAATTAATAATAAAAATGATGGTGTGAAGAAAACGAAAAAATAGAAAGAGGATACCAAAGTGTCAATAAAAAAAAACAAAATTATGGGGGAATATGAACAAAAGAAAATATTAACTAATAGGCAGATAATACAACATGACAAAATGTGATACATGTGAAAGCATTATAGAATCTTGGTTGAACGAAAAGTGTTAAATGATGGAACAACCCAAAACACGTGTGGATTTTCGTGTACAACCTTATGTGTTTTATGCTATATTTAAAGATGTTATGTCGGAGGAAAAATCAAGAGAGAGATACTTGTATACAAACAGGTATTAAAACTATACCCGTGTGTTATTTATGCGTTGATCCGGATAAAATGATAGTGCCTATAGAACGCGCCTCATAAAAAAGCGTTACTTAAGGAGTCTCGTATCACTGCCAAAAACTGTAACTTCGCATCGGAAAATGTCTTTTTCCTGCATTAATATAATTTCCAGAAATCAAATATAGTAAAAATGTTATAAACAAAATGTAATCAACAACAGTGTTCTGTCAGTAAAATATCAGCACGTGCTCGTCCAGGATTCGAACCATAGACTTCAGTACTGTTGCTCTAACCGACTGTGCTATCTGGTCAACGTCCAAAATAAAATTAAGGGGAGATTACTGTAAATATGAAAAACGAGAGTGCAGTGGGGCAGGAATCCTTAAACGATGTGACCTTTAAGGCAGGTTACTGAGTGAAAAGACACCGTTGATATTTAACAATCAAACTGATAAAAAGTTTCAATTACCTTTTCATGTAGTTTGAGAGTACCATCAATGTAATACACTTAAACTCGATAAGAGTGCTTGCAATTTTAATTGTATTGCGAACAAATTAATGTGGAACAGCGTTGCGGAATATTAGCAAGACCTCCAATGTTAGAGTGGTTTATTGGTATAAACATTTTATTGCAGACGAAACAAAATGGATGGCGCTCAAGATCTTTCTTCTATCTTATTGATAAACGATCATTGTGACGTCACTTCCTGGAGTCCAACCGATGGAGCCGCGATTTAGTTCGTTTTCAAAGTAATTCCAGTAGCTAGTCTCACTACAGCAAACACTTGAATTCGGCGCCTTGTAAGTTGGAGCCCTCGCTTATCACTCTTGATCCAAACAATAACTGGGCACAAAGCTGACAACAAACAAGAGGATTCATAAGTACATTTAATCACAGCATGGAAAGTCGGAATGGAAAAAAACCCCCAAAAAACAAAATATGTATATATAATTTATATATATAAAAAATCAAAACTGCTTGCTGTTCCTAAGCACATCATGCATCCATCGTTAATGACCAGTATAACAATGGAATATGGCCAATGTTGCGATTAGAATTGCATCAAATGTATATTGCTGATAGAAAAAGAATGTGCAGCTCTGAATTAATTTCAATATTTGTGACTATGCAGGAGTGATACTGAATTTTCAAGAAAAAATATCAACGAAAGAGGCATTTATTGATTGAAAATGCAATGAGGATGAAATACGGGAGAAATTCAAAAAAACAATTTAGTCAACCGTAAACAAACAGGATCCACGGAAGCTGCAATTAAAATTCGAAAGAGTGCGAACAGACCTGTCAGGGCACCGGAACTCATTTTAACCGTAAGGTCAGTTATCAACGAACGCAGAAGACGACAGAGTAACAACATTGTTCTGTACGGTGTTTCAGGAAAACAGTCCTCTGCAACTGCCGAACGAAAAACGAGCGACACAAATCAAACAAACAGCATATAAGCGGCTTGTAAAGAGGATATTAGAGTGTACTGTATTTCAGTTCAAGATAATTGGAAAGTACAAGGAATCCGACGGGGATTATATTTTAAAAAAATATACTAACATTAGTAGCAAGTTTCTGATCGCTTGAGTTAAGGAAAAATGTCCAAATTATGCGGGAATGAATCCTTTCATGTTGTCAGTATTAGTAATTGATATCATTAGGAATGAAAAAGAAAAGTAGAAAAAAAATGAAAGAGGAAGTATCTCAGAGACGGAATAAAGTCCTCTTAAGAATTTACGTTCCGTGCTCGTGGACCACCATGAGCAAGACAGATGACACTTCTCTAACTTTGAATAGAGACACGTCTTAAGGAATGTCACGACATAGCATTTACCCTGCGGGTCAGCATTAAGATCAGGATGACACACACAGCAATAGCATTTCATTGTCGTTCTTTTTGATGCATTTTCTCATAACATTGTGAAGCGAAATGAAATCATACGGATTAAGTAAAGTGATATTATCCATTGGCACCTACCTTCCTCTTGGTATCTCTAACAGAAGGACTCCAGTGACTTTGGGTGTAACTCAAGGATCTGTTTTAGGTACAATCTTGTTCGGTGAATACATAAAAATCGACCTACAAGATAACTTTATTTTTAGGCTACAGCCTTTCTGCTGATGATACCAAAATGTGCAAAGTAATACTGAAGAAAGAAAATGTGACTACATTTCAAGCGGATATGGACAAACTCCATTAGCTGAGCAAATTTTAGATTTGAGAATCCATCATTTAAAGTGCAAATCTATGTACAACGGTCTGACTTTTGAAGAAAAAAAAAACGGAAGTATTTTCTGAAAGATAAACTGTTATGATAGCTATTGCTTGAGCAAATCGTGGAATAATTGACGATGACATTCTTATATTCGGAAATCATGTAAGCGCGCATTAAAGGGTGAATTCCACACTACCAGCTAATCAACATAAATGCTTTTATGTTTTGATATAAAACCTAAATATACACATCGATATGTTGCAGTTGGCCGAAAGGAGGGCAACCAAACAACTACCTGGAATCAGAGATCTCTCATATGTTGAGAGGGTAATGAGCCTGAACTTGCCAACACATAGACGTGAACAAGGAGATATGCTGGAAGTCTTCTTTAAAGTTATTAGAATCATTATTGATAGAAAGGTATCAGTAATAAAATAGGGCTATAGGTTTGCACTTCGTCCGTCCGTCCATTCGTCCGTCCGTCCGGGAATATCTTCTATACTTTACCAGATTTAGTGTACAAGGACATCTTGGGATGGCGGAGTGCAAGAAGTTGGTCACTGTGACCTCACTGTGACCTATGTATGCTTCCTGACATAAATGTACTGTTCGTTAAGTATAGAAATCATCACCGGTGGGGGACTAAGGATTGCCTTGTAATACTTTGCTTTGTTTGTGGCATGCTGTATCTATTACTAATTTTTTTGAAAGAGTAATCACTTGTATGTTTTTTTATCTCCCTGGAAGGAAATTGGGTTATTACAATGGAAACTGAAGTGACAGATCTATAATTGAAATAATCAGGATTGTTTTCAAATGGAGTAGCGATGTAATCGGCACCTTTTTTGATTAACATGAATTCTATGTGCTTATGTCAAAATATGAAACAAAAGAAGAGATATCTGTGGGAAGAATGAAATATATATCTGGGAGACAAAACAATATTTCTCGATATTATAGTTTTCAAGGACAAGAACATTTCCCTTTAAACTGAATGTAAAATTAAAGAACCAAGTATCTCATCTCCCTTCTTTAATAGACTTGGTATATATCCAGCCTTGCACAGATTCACAAACAACTCCGTAATCAGCTGTTAAACACTGCACGAAATACATGTTCATGAAGCTGACAAAAATACTCAACATTACAGCTAGATGCGTAGCGTACTGTTATGTAAGCTCGTGTCTCTTCAATTTTGGGGAGTGCCTTGCATCATCATTCCTGTCTGTCTGTCTGTGTATGTTTTCCCTCAACAAGGCAACCTCGTTTTTGGGTCAAACGGCGTATGTTTCTTCCTCCCCTCGGTGATTTCGTCTTTGTGTCTGTCTGTCGGCGTATATACCTACCTAACAGATTGACATCGTCTGTCTGTCTGTCTGTCTGTTTGTCTGTCTGTCTGTCTGTCTGTCTGTCTGCTCTTTTTTGATGGCGTATGTTCCTCTCACAAGGACAACCATTTATGTCTGTCAGTTTTACTGCCTGTCTGCCTGATGCCGTTTGTCTGTCTTATCGACGGCGTATGTTCCCCAAACATAACGACCTTTTCTGTCTGGCTACTTGTCCGTCTGTCTGTCCGAGTGTCAGTCTGATGCCGCATGTTCTACCCAACAATGGCGATCTCGACTGTGTGTATGTCTGTCATGTCTGTCTGTCTGTCTGTCGAAGCCGTACGTCAGTCTTACCTGTTTTGAGATTAAATCAAGGTCTTATCACACATAAGTGATATAATGTAACTTTAAAAAGCTCCCCTTGAAAGGTCTTAAGTTTGTGTTTTATGATAATTATCATCTTTACTTGGGTGTTTTGTCTACGACACTTTCAGTGATAGCTTGATAATGGATGGACCATAATCGCATAAACGTTTGTTTACAGTGTCTACAAGTGGATTATCACGTCGGGTGATTGTATTCATGCTCCAGACTATCTCGTCTGTCTGCCCCACTCCTTCGACCAGAGATAGCTATCTGCATTATTACATCATGGCTGAGACAGTAGGGCCGTCTTCTGTAAAATACGGCCTATATCAGAATGTAGTTTCATTTTCATTGTTCATCGCTCGAGGCTTTTCTCCAAGGTTATTTCACTGTATAGATTACCAAAGTATTGTATCTACAGAAATAAGGTTTAGGAAAACTCAGACTACCATCGATATTGTGTTACATGTAGTTAGATTCGTTGAGATATTTTCTTTTTAAGTATTTTACATTATGATTTTTTTTAACTAAAATGATGAACGTGGGATCTATTCATTGCAAATCTATCGGTGATTTGTTTAGAAGAGTTCTTCCCTTTTACTAATCAACGTCGTATTTTAGTTTTTGTCTGATGAAAACGTCACCAACCATTTTCTTTTCAATTTTACAATTTTTTTGGCCGTGGTTCCTGTTGCCTTTTTCCGATTTTCATCTTATGTGTTGATGTTGTTTTTCCATATTTTCCCTGTATAAGTAAATATCAATGATTGTTTTATCGTGTAACATTTACTTTAATCTTATTAAAATCTATTACGTTAACTCATTATATGCCTGAACTGATGGGATTATGGCACTCTATACACTGGATAATATGCTATAATACTTATTTCTCCTAATAAGGATATTTCTTTCTCACATTTCTGAAAGTGTAGGACAGAACTTTTCAGGGTAGGAAAGGCTTTAGACATTTCTTTAGTACACCCTATTTCACGTACGTGACGTCACATTGGGAGAACAGTGACGTGACGTCATAAAATCGGGATTATATTCCGAAGCAACGATTCGGAAATTGCGACCATTTTTGCGGTTTCTGAGCTAATTCTGGTGATTAGATTGCGAGTAAAGTACTCCTGAACGCCAAAGGGTGAAGGGTAGGGAAATTCCAACATCGGGATTTTCAAACTGGTGCTAATCTCTCGGCAAGCCACAGGTTATAACTAATTTGAAAACCCTCGGGTGACATTTTCCTATCCTACACCCCTGGAAATGTATTCATGAAACCGCTCTCATGCTCAAGTATGGATTTAACGCTCAAGCTCCGGTTATAAATAAATAATAGCATCTGATTTTGTCGAAGATTTGGAAAAACACTTTGAAGAGATTTAAAGCCAAATACTGATTTTATCCTTAAAGTTGACTTCTTGATAGTTTGACATGATTTTAGTGAGTTACAAGAAGGTTGGCTTAAGCACGTTGTTCACGCTTGAGCATGAACACGGTTTCATGGAACCAGCCCAGGAGAATGAAAGTTCCAACATGGTTAAGAAAAAATATTGAGGGGATTGTATGCTGTCTTCGGATTTTCTTTATCATCTGGCTATCGGACGCTTTATACAGTATGCCATCGCACTTACACAATACACAAACATTGGGAAGACCTCGTCTGGCGATCTTAACAGCACAACAGTGATAGGCGATAAACGGGGGAAGTGTAACTGTAGCCTCCAACCCACGGTAGCCTCCAACCCACGTCTCTCACCCAGCATGTGTAAACAAAAGTAAAAGATATCACTCTTTATTGTTATTTATCACTTGCACAGTAAAATGTCTGTCCCGGCGTTTTCCGTCTTTATATCTCGCTCACCAGATTCCTCCTCTTTTATCGCGTGATTCTGTGCTTAAACAACGTGACCGTATCCGTTGTAAATGTTAGAAGTGAACGATATTCAAGACATATTATCCTATTGTTTGGTTATTGCTATCCAAATTCCATAAATGCCTGAAACTTTCATTAAATAACCCGGCTGTTAACCTAATCAGCTATGTCCAGTTATTTTGATATCTATTTAATATCCTTTCATTTAAAAATGGCAAGAAATAAAAAAAAAAAAAAAAAAATGAAAAGAATAATCAGAAAATAAAATATGTAGGAAAAAAAACATATTAAGCAAAACGGAAGAAAGAAACAAAAGCCGGTTATGAGATTCGAAAAATCAAATATTGACAAATTTCATAGATTTTTTTTCTGACGATAGAAATATGACAAATTTTGTGACATTTGTACATGTATTAACGCCTCAATTCTTACATGCACTGGTATAGTCACTTTTCGTTATGAACAATCAAACTACAAATTTCTCATGGTTGATGAAAGACACGTACAATTATATTAAAACGGTGATGAAAGTTGCTAAAACACAGTCTACCTGCGTTGCTTACCCCATGGTGATTGTTAAAATCCATTGACATGTTACGTCAAGATGTTTGTTTATTATATTTTGTTTCTAGTCAACAGGAATAACATATGTTCAATATAATTATATAGTTAATCGTCAATCTAATGGCGCCTGTTACAGCTGAGCCCATGTCGTGGAATACAGACGAATGTGTCTCTAATCCTCCACTAGGTCACAACAAGCTATGTGATCTTTCCACATAAAAACATTTACTGCGTCTGATTTCGGTTTGGTTATACGTGTAGACATTTTAATTGCTTTTTTTCGTTCGAAACAGAGGCTATGAAAATAAATATATTTCAAAAGTGTCAATACAATACAATATGGAGGAAATATTGGTATTCGACACAACCAGGCAAAAATAGTCAATAAACAACAAAGCAGAAAGAGAAACATTATTAACCCACACACAAAGAAAGATGGAGGAGGAAACTATGTTATCCGGAATGAAAGGCGTTTCCTTTATTACATGTGACAATCAAGAAACTACAACGTATGTCGGTTAAAAATGACCCAAGAGACACTTAGCATGCCTTAGTCATGCTAACTCATTGGATCAATGCAGTTAGAAAACAAACAGGGATGATGTCCATTCAATTTCGTAAACGTTAGCTTGAATAATCGCTATTAAAACCATAACAACACCTAAAGTTGACACCCACAACAGGACAAAACACTGACTACCGTGCCTCTGGACCACTGGACTACCGTGTCTCCATAAAGGAAATCCCTAGACCTTCATAAGGGAATTTAAGACTGATATAATGAAAGACTAATAGGGTATTTTAATGTTTTATATATAAAATTTAAAGTTCGTCTGACCTTTAATTGTCAATATTAAGCATCTATTCAGGAATATCCAATACTAAGAATAGGGTCAGCTAGCGGTGTAAATTTTGTCATCAAGTTTGGTATTGTCATTACTAGCATTATCGCATTGAAGTTGAATGTTTTGTATTGTTGTAACCGTTTTTGTCGTATTGTAGGCAAATGTCAATAACTAGGTGTCTATTTGTTTGTGTTTTTTTTTTTTGCTTCAACCTTTGTATCAACACAGTAAATGACGCTGAAATATAGGACATCCAATACAAAGGCAACTCATGGAGCGTTCTGCTCTTAACATCGTTCACGATAAAGACGTGATAATTGAGAATGTCGCTTATTTAATACAGTTCACTAATAGACAGAAAACAAACAGTTGTTTTTGTTTTATTAGTGTCCATATTACGTAATACATAATTTTTTTTAATTTTTTTTTTCTGGATTTATTTATTGTGTCATGTTCTAAACATACAAATCTCACTTATTTTCAGAATATTTTCAGAATCAAAAGATCCAGTCATTTTTGGTCCGGGACTGTAACCTTGTTTGGTTAAATTCCTCATATACATATCAGTATCAATGAAGTGACAAACCCATACAGACCCGCATTTGGAATGAAACGATTTTAAAGATATAGTTTTAACTTTTTATGGAACACTGATGTCGTTTTAGTAAAAATAGGTTATACTTACAAAGGAACCCTGTAATGAATCTAAAAATGGCCATTGAATTGAATCTAGCATCGTCCTTAAGAAAATGTATAGTTATTATAGCAAGAAAAACAAGAATAAACAATAAATAAATAAAAAAACAGGTAAATTGACATCGTCAATAAGAACAGACTTCGGTTATTTAGGGGTGAATTTTGCATCCTCCCTTGAGGAAAACTATGATGATTTTAGCATAGTCCTGAAAAACCTTGATGATGAATCATGCATTGTTCTTATCAATGGACACCATTGCAATTGTGAATACTTAGTATAGCATAGTCCTTAAAGCATTACTTCCTCAATAGTTTATCTGTCCTCCCTAGATTTGTAGGTGTGTAATAAATTAACAAAACTGAACTGTTCTTCTCAAGAAGAGCAAACTGGCCTGTACTGTATATATACATACATGATCTAAGGAAACAGACATGGTAGGTGAAACAACGGGACAATTGTACTCCATTATCAGATTGTAACATTATCCTATTAAACGCATTTGTCTAACGTCACAGTTCTATGAGCTTATTGTACTATTCTATTGTAAAAGTACACTAGAATAGAAGTTAAACAAAACGACCAGTCAAGATCAAGACCGGAACAATACATCTCTGGAGGGTTGTGTATGGCTTGAATTAGAAATTGGTATTCTGGGGATGGTGGTGAATCATCGTTACTGCCGTCTACAGATTAATCCCCGTCGACAACTGGGATTACGTGTATCTAATGAGGACCTGGAGGAAATAGGTTGGACTTTAAGGTCTAAATGGTCATATTGTTATCGTACAAAATACGTATATTTTCAAAATATCATGAATACTATACACTGCTTTCTCTGTTTTTAAAATGTGTGCTTTGTTTTTGTCAAATAGAAGCCATGTGTGTTTGCTTTATTTTATTTTTGTTTTAATGTGCGTGTTTGTGCTTTTTTTTATATTTATTTATTTTTACAAATGTTATAGAATGCATACTCAGATAAGACAATTTCAACTCGGACTCCATTTCGTACGTGACACCGACTCAAACAAGACAACGTCACACGAGAAACAGGCTCAAATACCACAAATTTACAAGGAGCAAGCAAAACCTTATCACGACCACATTATTTGTGACAACCACGATTAAAATAAGTGTAACCGTTTACTGTTTGTTCTTTCTCTCCCGTTGTTGTCCTTTCATGGGTTCCAGCGTAACTTTGACGTAAATGTTCTATACTGTTTAACTAAGAAATCACCCAACAAGAACTGCGATTGCGACACATTTATTAGACAGCACAGACATGAGTAAATGGCACATTACATAGTGATAATGAGTGGAATGCGACTTATTATGTGGGTACTCGGTTATATCTCGTGCCGGTGTAAAGGCGTATATCAGTTGGTTTACATATACTGACACTCGGTGCTGTGAGGATGACCAACCGCAGGTCCTGGCGTTCTCCGGTGTCCGCGCCGCGTTTCCTGCGCGCTTTTCGGCGCAACCGGCGTACCTGACGAAAACGCGTGCACGTCACCCTCGCCACAGCCTCTACCGTCACGGTCCGTTAGCTATCCTCACTTTACCGAGTGTCTCGTATAATGGTTCATGCTTGCTCTCAAATGTTTACCACTCTTCAGTTCCAGGTCCGCTGCTCGAGAGAGCCCGTCGCGGGTTTGGTCATCGGTATATCCACACCTGAGATAAACAGGTAACATTACAGACCATACACACTTAATACAAATTCAGGTAAACGTTATACAACAATATTGATCGCACACTCATTACATAAGACTACTTCACTGAGGCAACTACGACACAAACAGCTACCTTATTCCGGACACTACTTCTCGAACATGGCTTCCTCAATCCTGACAACTATGACTCAGATACACCAACTTCATGAAGGACAACTTCGACTCAAGCAAGACCATTGCATACGGGACAACTACGACTGAAGACAATTTCATACGGACAATTGAGACTTAAAACACGACATTTTCATACGGGACAACTACGTCTGAAACATTACCACCTCATACGGGAAAACTACGACGTAGAACAAGACCACTTCAATAGGGACAACTATGACTTAAAGCAAGATATTTCATACGGGACAACTATGACTTAAAGCAAGATATTTCATATGGGACAACTACGACTCAAACACGACCACTTCAAAAAGGACAACTACCACTCAAACAAGCCCAAGACGGTCAAAATGGATAACCTCGACTTAAATAGGACCCACTTCATACGGGACAACTACGACTTAAACAGGACCACTTCATACGGGACAACTTCGACTTAAACATGACCACTTCATACGGGACAACTTCGACTTAAACAGGACCACTTCATACGGGACAACTTCGACTTAAACTTGACCACGATGGTCAATATGGATAACTTCGACTTAAACAGGACCACTTCATACGGGACAACTACGACTCAAACAAGATAAATTATTCAGTGGCAACATTGACTCAAACAAGACATCGTCATAAGGGAAAACCACAACTCAAAAAAGACCACTTTCTCAGTGGCAACATTGACTCTAACAAGACCACTTCATACGGGACAACGACATCTCAATCAAGATCACTTCGTAGGGAAAAACTACGACTAAAACAAGACTACTTCCTTAGTGTCAATTACATGTATGACTCTAACAATACCACTTCATACGGGACAACAACGATTCAAACAAAACCATTTCAAAAGAACTTCGACTTAAAACAAGGCAACTTCATACATGACAGTTACGACTCAAACAAGATACCTTCCAAAGGTGCAACTGCTATGTAAAACAGGACCACTTCATACGAGACACCGAAACAAACAAATTTCATTTCATATTGATCACCGTCTCCAAACCATGTAGTCAAACGTTAGACTTCGACTTACACAGGAGTATATCATTCAAACACGACCAACCACAGTTACACCAAATCACGAGGAATTATTCACTTAAAGAGACGGTTAAATCAATTTCTTATAAACAACTGAATGGGACATGGATGTCACTCTCTCTGTATACAATCACTAGCAAATACGTTTAATTTGAAGTAAATTTCTGATTCTAATAGTACGTGCAATTCAAATTGCCCTCTATACATAAACGATACGTTGCGTAATTCAAACGTTCAGGCATCAGAATGAGAAAGAAATTTACATTGAAACGAATTTGTCTTTCGTGTAACGGCACGTTTTTGTTAACTATTTCGAAGAAGAAGTTTTCCAATTTATAGAAAACAGATTTATCTAAAAGACAACCTACTGCCTTTGGTAAGATACATTTGAATATTTATCTCAATTAAGTTCAAATGTTTAAGCTTAAGATTACATTGAACTTTAAAAAAAAAAATAGTATAGTGAAGTAAAATGTCACAGAACAGAAGGTACAGTTACAATAGGAATTAACCGGTTAACCTTTCGAGGTATATAACAATGTATGGAAACATCCAGGTCTACTTGGGGGAAACTCAAGAATAAACCTGTAATTCACCTATGTGAGTTAACTATTTAAATGTTGGAGTGTTTTTTTAGTCTTCAAGGCCATTACTGTTTGTCGTTTCGTAATTTCCTTGGGGTCTGCTTTTTTCCTATTTTGTGTTGAGGTTATAAGAGTATGTAAATAACAATTGATATATATAACAAAAACAAGTCAACAAAAACAAAACAAACTGTCGGGTGGTTCCGTGTATTACGGATGTCTGCTATCTGCGTTGGTTAAAATCTCAGTCAATCACATATTTATACTTGCAAATATCCCAAGATATTCATAAATCAAGGGGTTTACATACCAGCCCTCTGTTTCAACAGTAGTTAAGACAATTTGAATTTCCATCCTTTTGTCCCCTAGCATCACCGATGAGTCATAGAAGGACGAAACAGCTGTATGATGCAGTGTAATTTAATTTTGGCATACTGTATATATTACCAAGTTTTAAAGGTTCAATCAGTTGTTTGTGTATGTACATCTTTACTACTCGTAATGTAATATTTAACTGTTAATTACCGACGTTTTGTAAGATGTACATGTATCTGTTATCGCCCCATGTGTTGTAATACTTAACTGTTATAAACCACATATGATGAAATATTTAACTGTTGTTCTCCTCTTGTGTTGTAATATATGACTGATATTTACCAAACTTGTTGTGATATTTAAGGATGTACACCTCTGAGAAGTCAAAAATTTCCTGTATTAAACTTTTTTTCTTATATGGATTTTTGGAAAAA